>RJWT010014449.1:0-21066 GCA_004365215.1 Cuniculus paca | reverse complement strand
TTTTTTTTTTCATTTTAAACAAGAAGTTTATTTAAACAACAAGATACTTGACTTAAAGGGAAAACTATCTAGGATTCTTTTTTTTTTTTAAAGAGTAATTTACTCCTACTTAAAGACAGATTGCCCTACATGTAACAGCTACGTACAAAAAAGTTATAAAATTGTCCTTGGTTTTACAATGATAAATGAAAAACATTAAGATTCTCCAATCAAACAAGGTATGCAAGGATTTTTATGTTGTCTTTTCTGTTAAAACAGTGAGAGCAAAATAACTTACTGGAATATAAAGATAAGAGCTGATGAGCATGCCACTGATGGAGAAAGGGGATTATTTTCACAGAACCAGTAATTCCCCATCCCATCTCCATTTGATGTCAATCAAAACATATTCTTGGCCATTTAGTTAAAAAAAAATGCAATATGCTTGTGCACATACACCAGTTACTTTATGTACAATAAAGGAATGGGGAAGGGGCAAATGAAAGAATAGAGAAAACTATACTGTAGTAGTCAGGATGTGGTGGAACCAAATTGCAGTTTTCTAATTGAGAATGTATTCTTGGTCTGTAAGAACAGAGTTCTGGAGTAGAGTTGTTGCAGGTTCCCTTTTTAGTAGACACCTCCTGTCTGCTGCTGGAACACATCAATTGTATCTTCATCCTCCATTTCCAACTGTGCAGGTGTGTCTGTTTCATTGATTGGCTGTCCGAATCGGACTCTGATCTGCCTCATTGACAAACCCTGTCGTTCACAATAGGCTTTCATTAGTTTACTAAGTGGTGTGTGCCTCTTAATCTTAAACTGCACCACGGAACCATCCTGTCCCGCCACCTTCAAATTAATATGATCGTTGTTCTCAGTCTTGACTCCTTCCTCGGGCTTTTCGTCGGCCGTAGCGAGCGCCCGAGTCTTCTTAGCTGCCGCTTCACAAAAGAGGTACCAGGTCCACACCGAACGAGCACACAAGCAGCACCAGAAGCGGCAGAAGGAGGCGGCAGCGGTGGCCGAGGGAGAGGCATTCTGTGGCTTCTTGAAATCAAGATACGAGGGAAAATAAATTTTTCTCCAAAGGGGAGGAAAATAAATTCCAGGAAAAGGTGTCGCAACTGCCAAGCCCTAGTGTGTAATGGGACCTGAAAGGGAGCCACTGTGGCTACAGTGACTCACTCGGTGAGATTGGAACAAGAGCAGGGAAGCTGAAGTGAAAAGTGTAGGTAGAATTTTCAGCACAGCAAGAAGCTTCTGAAGGGCCTTAAACTGGATAGTATTATGATCGGACACAGTTTCAGAAAATTGATGTGGTTGTCTTTGGTAAATTGATCAGAAGTGAAGAAGGGTGAGACAGTCAGGTAGGAGCCCATTTCAGTAATCTAGAGCAGGGCTAGGGGCCTAGTCCAGGGTAGCAGCAGTGGAGAGGAGAGGTAGGATGTGGACAGATGCAAGATCTGTTCTGGGGCTGGAGGAGTAGCTCAATGGTAGAGCACTTGCCTAGCATGCATGCAGCCCTGAATTCTGTCCCCAGCACCACCAGGAAAAAAAAGAATAGGAAAGAAAAGAAAAAAAAAAATCTGTTCTGGAGAAGAAATTTAAAGGATTTATTGCTAGATAAAAATGAGTATTTCAGTTTAAAAAAATGTATTACTTTCATTTAACAGTATTTTTGCTATAGTATTTTTAAAAACTGGTACTTAATAGAATAGAGAGAAATTCAGTACCATTCACATAGACGTATTTTAATACGGTTACAATACAACATACAATGTGAAGAATATACACTGCTGTGGAAATTCTAAATCATCATCCTGAGCAAATTTTTGTCTCTGGAGATAGAATTTTCCCCCATAATTCTCTGTGAAAATAAAAATTCTTGGGACTGGGGACATAGCTCACTTGTGGAGTGTGTCCTTAGCATGTATAGGCTCTAGATTCAACCCTCAGGAACTGCTCCTACCTCCCCATTTTCTTGTGTTTGATTTATTTCTTGCTGGGCGTCGCGGCTCAAGCCTATAATCCCAGCACTCAGGAGGCTGAGACAGGAGGATCGTTGTGAGTTCGAGACCAGCCTGGGCTACAAAGTGAGCTCAAGGCCAGCCTGAATGTCATAGCGAGACCCTGTCTCAGAAAGATGAGGGCTGGGGACTTAGCTCAGCAGCCTAAGTGCCTCCCTGGCAAGCGCAAGGTTGTGAGTTCAATCCCTGGTGCCGCAAAAAAAAAAAAAGAAAGAGAGAAAATTATTTCTTAATTTGACTTATTTCATTAAAATTTCACTTATTTAATTGAAAAATAGAAGATTAATAAAATCTATGGGACCAATTGGATATTTGTATTACTGTACGCTTTAAGGCACTACTCCAATGTAATTTCTAGTCCAAGTAGAAATTAAAATAAAGGAAACAGCAATAGTGACTTGTCTTTTTTTTTTTTCCCTCCTTCAGTTTGGGCGTCACAGACTAAACCCAGAAAACAGAACGCTGGGGAGTCTTCGGAATGTTCTCTATCTTCTTCACCAGCGAGTCAAGTGAGCTCTGCAGATGCTTCACATTCTGTCCTCGCTCTCAGCAGCTGTCTCTGTTGGGGCGCTTGGATGTACTTCTCTTGCACCACTGCTGTGGAGAGGCAGCCTCAGAAGCCTCCCCCTCCCCTCTTACATGCTGTGCTCAGACATTTCTCAGTTTAAGAGCGCAGTATTTGACAACATTTGAGAAAATTATGGAAAAATTCAGGTCTTTATTCCTTGATTGTTAAAATTCTCTGTTTCCTTTGAAGAAACTGACCCCTGGGATTGCTCCTGGGCTTTTTGGCTAAGATGAAGTGTAGAAACTGACACTTGGAGAAGTCTAATAAGTTAGGAGCCTCCTTTGAAGCAAAAGTGGATATGACTTTTGTTTTGTTTTTTGAGACAGGGTCTCACTATGTAGTTCAGGCTGTCCTTGAACTCACTATGTAGCCTGGGCTGGCCTTCAACTCACAGCGATCCTCCTGCCTCCGCCTCCCAAGTGCTGGGATTACAGGTGTGCACCACCACTTTTGGCATTATTATTTTATTAGATACAAGATGCTTTGAAAATAGTTCTATTATTATAAAAATAGAATATGTGTTAGATAGAAAATACAATCAAAAGAGAAATGCTGGGCATGGTGGTGCATGCCTTTAATCCCAGCACTTGGGAGGCTGAGGCAGGAAGACCACTGTGAGAGCCCAGCCTGGGCCACAAAGTAAGTTCAAGGCCAGGATGAACTAGTAGTGAAACCCTGTTTTAAAAACAAACAAACAACAGTCATTAAGGGAGCTTGTTAAAATGAAAAATCGTGAGTTCCCTCTGGGATAGTACCTGATAATCTCCATGGCTAAACAAACCCTGGTATTATTTTTTCTTCTTCTTCTCCTTCTCCTTCTCCTTCTCCTCCTTCTCCTTCCTCTTCTCCTTCTCCTTCCTCCTCCTCTTCCTCCTCCTCTTCCTCCTCTTCCTCCTCTTCTTCTTCTTCTTTTTTTGGCAGCACCAGGGATTGAACTCATGACCTTGAGCTTGCCAGGCAGGCACTTAGGCCACTGAGCTAGATCCCCGGCCCAACCCTGGCATTGCTAATGTGGGTGGAGCTCAATTTAAGAAGCACAGAAGTGGAGTTTTTCTGGAGTGGATGTGTGTGTGAGAGACATAATTTGTTAGTGAAAGTCATGAGTCAAGTCTTTTCTATTTATCATGATTTTCCCCTAATAATGTTTTCACATAGCAAATACATATGATATAGTAAGGGCTTCTGAATGGAGCACTTGAGTAATTTTAATCCCTGAAGCTACATTGCTAATGAGCTAGCATATGAAACTAGTTCACTCTCAGCAAATAGCTTTGGAGAGATTGTCTGATTTGAATTCCAGGTCCTAGTGGAAGCATTTTTCCCTGGGCAGTTTTCAGGGCTGCCCTCTCCCCTAGCCGGCATCATCATCCAGGCCTGGGAGCTTGTCAGAAAGGCAGATTTGTGCCGGGCATGGTGGCTCACGCCTGTAATCCCAGCGCTCGGGAGGCTGAGACAGGCGGATAGTTGTGAGTTCGAGACCGGCCTGGGCTACAAAGTGAGCTCAAGGCCAGCATGAACGGCATAGTGAGACCCTGTCTCAAAAACAGGGCTGGGGATCTAGCTCAGCGGTCTAAGCGCCTGCCCGGCAAGCACAAGGTCATGAGTTCAATCCCTGGTGCCGCAAAAAAAAAAAAAAAAAAGGCAGATTTGTGAATCCCATACTAAACTTGATGAGTCAGGAACTCTGGAAGATGCCCAGTCTGTATTTTAACAAGCCCTGTGGGTGATTCAGGTGCTTATTAAGTTTGGGAACCTCTAGGCTAAAGGATCATACGTATGGGAAGGCTGAGAGACAGTTTTTCATTTGTCTCTGGTTCTTCAGGCTAAAATGATTTAAACCAATTAGCAGCTTTCTTACTACTTAGGGACTGTTGAAACAACCAATTTGAGAGACTATTTAACTTAAAAGTTCTTAGTTAGATCTCACATTTTGGCATTAAGATAATTTTGAGATTTCAGAATCTACATCCTATTAGCAGGATATTGCCAACATTCCACTAATTAATGATAACTATAAAGGCAAAGTATCGATGGTGCATTAATACTAAACTTTGTCAGTCCCCAGACCCTTCTAAAGCTAAGAAATACTCTTGACAACAGAAACCTCCATTGCTTGTTTGGGTCCTAAAGAAAGAGCCTCTCATAGTAGCTATTAGAGCGGGCCATTTCTGTGACGCAGGAGTTGCCTTTTACAAAGAAAACCTTCCATTTTTTCTAACCTCTTTTCCTTTCAGGCGTTTTGGAATAATGGGACTCTACAAAGGCCTCGAAGCCAAACTGCTCCAGACAGTCCTCACCGCTGCGCTCATGTTCCTCGTTTACGAGAAACTGACGGCTGCTACCTTCACCGTCATGGGGCTGAAGCGCGCTGCCCACAAGCACTGAGCCACGGCCTCGAAAGAGCGGAGATTCTGAGAAGGGGCCTCTCCTTCCGAGTGGAGAGCAGCGACGCTTCTTCCACGCCAGCTCCTTCCCCCGCACGTTGCCCTCATTGGTTGGACAGGCAGGGAGGGGGAAACAGGGAGCTTAGAAACTTGCCTGATAGCTGGTTGGGTTTGGTAAAACTTTTCCATCTGAAGTTTTCCCTAAAATTACCGCTTAGTCTCTTTCCTCAAACTCTCCCAGGTTCTAGAACAAATTTAATTCCCCTCATATACTTTCATATGTCTTAGTAGTTTCCTCACTAAAAGTAGTTTTGCTGGTGCCATGGGCATGCCTTTATTTTTGTTGGACTTTTTTTTCTTGCTTAAGGAGAGTTAAATGAGCTATTTATTTTGTGGAGGAAATGAATATTAATCCCAAATGATTCTCTTAGAAACTTGGTAAACAACACTTATTCATTACTGTTTGATATAATTTTTAAAAATATTTATTTTGAATCAGCTCTATTAATAAAAAGGCTGAAGTTTTATGTCCATCCATATAAAGCTCCAATCACTTTCCCCAGTTTGCTGTGCTCCAATAAATTGTCAGCACAGACAAGGGTTCTTGGAAGTTGTTCTTTCTTGAGGTATGTGACCAGTTGTGTGACCAGATGGTGAAAAATCACAGAAGGTAGGGAGGACACGCCTGTAATCTCAGCTTCTCAGGAGGCCGAGGCAAGGAATTCAAGGCCGAATGCAAGTTCAAGGCAATTGATGTAGACCCTATCTCAGAATAAAAAGAGCATCCGAGCATGGTGGCACACGTCTGTAATCCCAGCACTCGGGAGGCTGAGGCAGGAGAATCACTGAGTTTGAGGCCAGCCTGAGCTACAGAGTAAGACCCTATCTCAAAAGTAGTAATAATAATAAAATAAAAAGAGCTGGGGGTGGCCAAGGCAGGAGATTCACAAGTTCGAAGCTAGCTTGGGAAACTTACCAAGAGCCTCCCTCCAAAAAAACATTCTGAAAGCCTGAGGGTGTTGTCTAGCATGGGTGACGCCCTGGGATTCATCCCCAGCACCACCACAAAAAGCCAGGGGTGCGGTAGGGGGGTTGTTTAGAAAGCTCATGAGCTTGTGTAGGCTCTGGAATATTCTCTGCCTGTATAGACTGGGTGGAAGCCATATCTTTTTTTTTTAATTATTTATTTATTTTTTGGAATCCATATATCTTGAGAAGCATCAGATTGAGGTTATTTCTATTTAGAAACATTCCTTGGACTTCTTATTAAAGTATGGTCCTGCAAGCAGTTCCATTCACACCAGCTGACAGCTCACTGGGCTGACAGCTCAACCTTCTGAATCACTGCAGTTTAACAAGATCCCTGGGTGACTCATGTTCATATTAAAGTTTAAGAGACCTCGAGGCCCCTGGACCAACAGAAGACTTAGTTTCCATGCTAGAAGGCAGGAGAAAGATTTCTCTCAAAGGAAAGCTGGGCTAATGTCTGAAGACAGCCTCTGGCAGGTCTCAGAGGCCTCTGTCATCATGCGCTTTCCTCAGAGCGTGTAGCCTGGGGTGACTAGAGTCTCGGGCCACTAAAGATGTGAATTTTCTTGACATTCGTCGAATAATTCTTTGAATTCCTATGACTTAGTTTTTGCTTTCACAAAACAACAGGTTTTTATTTGTAAGTCTGTGATTCAGTCAACCAGAGGGAATAATAAGGATGCTTTTATGGACTCCAATATTTAGTTCAATTTTGAGCATGGCAATGTCTTCCTCTTGTTTCTCTTCCTTATTCCCTGTGGTAATTTCAGAATGTGTGGTTATTAAACTAGTAATAATTGAAAGGTCACTGTGCTTTTCTAGAAAACAGAAATTAGGAGGAACTACACTGAACACTTATTCCCTGTTTAAGCCAGAGATGTGACAACAGAATTGGCCATTACTGTTTTCTTTAAAGGTTTGCACGTGTGTGTGGCAGATCTTGAGTGCAAGACACAAAACTTTTTTTTAGATTTCTGTACAGGAAAATGATTTTTAATGGTGTCAGTGTACTTTTGTTATTGTTTGAATTATGCTATTCCCTTTGAAATTTGAATTTTGAGCTTAGGATACTGTGGGTTGATACGTTAGAATAACTACCAGCTCAAATTCTACAACTGTATTCAGTGTTTATGATGTTTCTTTTTTTCTGATTTTATGCGCAAAGAACAAGGTTTTCTATTCGTTGTTGAACCTTATAGACTCAACTTGTTGAAACTAGGTAGTAACTAGGTAGTAACTCACCTAGTTTTGTAACTTTTGGTTAGTAAGTCGACTGAGAAAACTAAAGAGCTAGAATTCATACAAGGGAAGAGGAAATTTTTTTCTTTTTGGTTCTTTTTTTTTTTTTTGCTGCGCCGGGGTTTGAACTCATGACCTCTCACTTGCCAGGCAGGCGCTTAGGTCACTGAGCTAGATCCCCGGCCCTTGTCTTTTTGAGACAGGGTCTCACTATGCCATTCAGGCTGGCCTTGAGCTCACTTTGTAGCCCAGGCTGGTCTCACTCACAACGATCCTCCTGTCTCAGCCTCCCAAGTGCTGGGATCACAGGCGTGAGCCACCACGCCCGGCTTATTTTTGGTTCTACCACAATGCTTAAGAAAACCTTAGGGATTACACCCCTGTCATTGTGGTAGAAAATTTAATTACCATAAGTATTTAATCTCAGTTCTGAAGTGGACATTCTGTTCTGAAGGGTAATATTTCGATCCTTGTCTATTTTACAGTTAACTTTGAAATGCAGAGATATAATTTATCATGAGAACCTAAGCAGTGGGAGTTAGAAATCTTGGATTTTATTCCCAGCTTTGCCATTGACTAACAAATTACATTTCCTGTGCTCTTTGGTAAGTGGAAATAATAATACTCATTGCCCACTTCAGAGGATGTGTAAGAGCTAATGCTATCAGCTGAATCTCTTCATGATCACACAATAGGGAAAATCTGAGAAAACTGGTGACAGTGCCTAGATTTATATAGCAATTTCTCACTTTGTAATCCCAGTATCTCTATGAAGTAGGTAGAGACAAGTAACAATATCCCCGTATTATTAGCAAAGAAATGAAGACAAACTATCAAGTGACTTGCCTGTGAGTTTCCTACAGATTGGTGTAAGATTAAGAGGATGGGTTCTGAAATTAGACCTCAGTTCAAACTCTGGTCCTACTCTTCACTGTTGTTGAGGTTTTAGGAAACTCAGTTTCCTTGACTGCAGAATGGAGGTCTTGATAAACTCAGCTCATGGGGGGCATCCAGAGGACTAAGTGAAATCGTGTCCATAAATTGCTTAGCACACCGCTTGCCACATGAGAAGAGCTAGGTAACGTTAGTGATGATTTACATTGGTACTGAGTAGAGACGCAGCTGTTTGAGTAGATGTAACTGGACTCCACTCTGGGTTTTGAGCCAGACCTAGATTCTGATTTTCATTCCATCACACATATTAGGGGCCACAGACCAATCACTTACCCTTCTGAGCACTTCTATCTTGCGCTGTCAAATAAAAGTAACTTCTCAAGGCTGCCCTGGGGATTAAATAAGGGGCGTGTGCTGCGTGCTCAGTATTTGACATAATATGTGCTTAATGAATGCTGTTTGAACCAAGAAACTCGCTCCATTTTCCCTATTGTACTTTTGGGCTTTTGTTGTGATTGTGAACATTTCTTTTTTGGTTTATCTAGAGAAGTCAAGTGGTTGCTTCCACAGCACAAGTACTGCAACAAGAGGAGCACGGTGCCCTGTTAGAATGACACAAATTCATGAAGTGCTCAATGTTTTCTGTTTTGTTTTGTTTTTTGTCTCTTGGGCTAGAGAAAATGGGGAGATGAGTCCAGTCTAGTAACGTCATTTTATTTAGTATGCAGACCAAGTTCCCCCATCAACCTTACCAGTTATTCAGTGAAACATGAATTGGTTCAGTAGCAGAAAGTTACTGACTGACTGAGCTAGCGACACTTGAGAAGCTAAAGATCAGTTGCCAAGCATCTAAGGAGAGCCTCCCCACTTGCCAGTGAGTCACTTCCCTGGCCAGGCAGGATGTTGCCAGAGTATGAAATATGCAGGAAGGCTTACCTGTAAGATTTTTGTCCATACAATAATGTGGCTGATTGAGAACCACTGATCTCTTTGCCACTATATAAATGAAGGGACCTCGGGTTAGTGCTGATCTTTTGTGGGATACTGGTAGCCCTTGAAAAGTATGTTCCATGGGAATTAACGCGTGAGAAAAAGTTTTTCAGGATGTGTGTGAGAGATGAAAGAAAATTACCATTTAAAGATAGCTGGGCGTGGTGGCGCACACCTGTAATCCCAGCACCCCTGAGGCTGAGACAGGAGGATCAGCATGAGTTTGAAGCCAGCCTGGGCTACAATGAGTTCAAGGCCAACCTGAACTACATAGTGAGACCTTGTCTCCAAAAAATAAATAAATAAAATAGCAGAAGGAAATAGGAGATATGAGAGTCAGGAGGGACAAGGCACCTTGCCTAGCACAACACTCAGTAAAAACATATTATGAAGTTGTGACTGGTTCATGCAAGGCCACGAACTACAGAGCTGTCTGTAATGAAATTAAAAAGGAAGGAGAATTCAGTTGGGAACTATCACAGTGCATGCAAATAGGTAATGGATTTTCTATGCATTGGATGCCAGTCATAATCTACATCTTAGTATCCTTGTCATAATTCCAAGGATAGGAGGGTTTTTTTTTTTGTTTGGTTTATTGTTTTGTGTTTTTTTGGTACCGGGGGTCGAACGCACGACCTTGTGCTTGCTAGGCAGGTGCTTCTGCCACTTAGCTGTATTCCCCAGCCAGAACAGGAGGTCTATTCCTGCTAATAGAAGAGATGGCTGAGGCTTCACCAGCAACTTAACTGCAGTCACACACCTCATGAATAGGGCGTAGGAGTCAAGATTAAGGCTGATTTTATAACTTTGGCATTGCTACTCTAGCACCCTGAGCTGTCCTTAAAACCATCTCAGCTGGTGCCTAGTTCTCTTCTACATCCCAAAGGGGCATGTGGTTGAAGACACGTAGTACAGCGTTGAACTATTACTAACCCATTCTGAAGCCACACAGCTCTTGGATATGTGGCCTTTTTATCCAACGCTGGCTCCTGAATCCATGTTCTTTCTCACTTCTGTGCCATTGTTCATGCCTTCTGTTTTGGCAGGAATCTCTTCCTACTGCTACTAGTGAATTCCACCTTGCGTCAGCGATCAGCTTTGCTCCTGCATGCCCGGAGGAGGGCATCGGACCTGCTGCATTGCATCTTGGCCCACAGCGGTGCATCGGTGTCTACCTGTGGCTTCGGGGCAGGAAATGGATCTTCACCAAGTAGCAGCCAGTTGCTTTCACATAGGCACCTGCGTGTTGGGTATTTCTTACTAAAGACAATTCGCTTCAATTTATCTGTTTGCTAATTAAGAGTTTACATATTTTTAGAATTCGTGTACTTTGGTCTTTTGGTAGATTATCTGCTTCCCAGATTTCCTTAGATCAGTTAGCGGAACTCTTTTGAAGTGTACTTTATTTTGCTAGCCAGTTAACTTTTAACTTTTAAAAACCCATTAGGTTTTGCTTGAAAAGAAGTTACAGAAGTCCCTGTCATCTGGTATCATCTAGTAGTTGTTTCCCACGTGTCACTCTTGCTTTGCCCTAGCTTCTGTGGAACCTGCTGGGGTGATAGCTAGCCTGGTGGTGGCTCCCTGTGTGGGTGACACATGGAGGGCCTTGATACACTGCAAATTCCTATTTCAAGAATCGTGTTCTATTCACAGATTTAAGAATTTATTTTTTTTATTGTCTCACACATCCAAATTGAACATTTTTTTCATATGTTTATTGGCCATTTGTTTGTTTGTTTGTTTGTTTGTTTGTTGTTGGTACCAGGGATCGAGCTCACAACCTCGAGCTTGCCAGGCAAGCGCTTACGCCCACTGGGCTAGATCCCCGTTGGCCATTTGTTTTATCTTTGGAGAGATGTGTCTTCAAGTCCTGTGCCCTTGTAGAATTGCGTTGTTTGGCTTCTTGTTGAGTTTTAGGAGTTCGTTATGTGTGCAATATCCTGACTATGAATTCCTTATCAGATACATAATTTGCAAACATTTTCCCCCTTTCTTTGGATTGCCTTTTCACTCAAACTCAAACTCGTGATCCTCCTGCCTCAGCCTCCCACTTGCTAGGATTGTAGGTGTACATTACCACACCCAGCTGCAACTTCATTCTTTTGCCATGAATAGTTTTCTCAATGTCATTTGTTGAAATTAGTTTTTACTTTGCATTTGTTAGTGTATTAAAAATTATAAAAGCAGTGGAGACTTAAAGTGAAGGAGAATTTTTAAATCGAGGAAGTACTCTAATTCTGGTTTTAATTTGCAGCTGGTTTATAGGTATAGCATTAACAGATTTTTTAGAAATGTATTCATTTTAGTCTCTGTATTGTGAGATTTATTTTAATTACTATTTTTTAAAGAGATGAGGTCTTGCTGCATGGTCCAGGCTGGCCTCAACCTCCCGGGCTCAAGTGACACTTCTGGCTCAGTCCTGAGTAGCTGGGACTGGGTGTGCCCCACCGTAGGTGGCCCCTAACTACTGTTATACTGTGCAGATGGGAAATTGAGAGAGAGGTCTGGCTCAGGTCACCTAGCAAAGGATTGGGAGTCTAATACACATAATGTCATATCCAACAATCTTTCATTTAGCTCAGTGTTTTCTAATTTAAAATTTTTGTTTGAGCTTTAGACTTTTTTCTCTTTCAAAAGTAATACACAGTCATCTCAGATTTTTCAGAAAATATATAAAAAAGTGAAAACGAAGATACATTTGTGTACATATATGCACGTGCATATATATATTCCTACTATCTAGAAATCAGTTAATATTTCATTACATCTATTTTCAGACTCATTTTAGTGTTTGCATACACAGATACATTTATAGAATAAGGGCACTTTAAATGGGATCAAAGTATGCCTAATTCTGTAACTATTTCATCTCAAATATAATGTCAATAAATACATGATCATTTTAATTGCTGCATAGAATTTCAGTGTTTTACTGTTCTCATTACTCAGTTGGATTCCCAATGATGGACTTCTGGGTTGTTTCCAGATAAAATCCTTAACATACACATCTTTTTATACTCTTCTGGTTATTTCCTTAAGAGAAATTTCTAAGAGTCCAGTCCTGGGTCAGAGGGTTTGCCTACGTGACATGATGTTATTCAATCCCCAATGCCGGGAACCCAGAGCCTTGCGCATGCAGGCACTCGATCTTCTCTGAGCTCCGGTTGCAGCCCTATCTAATCTCTTGCTCCAGGTCACATTGGACAATGGGAACATTTTCTTTCTTCACCTCCACTTGGCGAGCTGCAGTAGAAATTACGTTTTCTAGTGTTACAAGGAAGAAGGGTATTACGGTCTAGCAAGGACAAGGCTGAATGTTCTAAATGCTTTTTCACTTAATTCTTACAATCATCCTACAAATGCCAGAGTTCTGTGAGGCTTACCAAAATAAATGTTAGACAGATTCACAGCTGAAAGTTAGTTTTCTCCCCGCAGGTAGCTGAGGTGGTGGGATACACAGACCAAAGTTGAATAATAACAGCTGGCACGAATTGAGCCACTCCTGCTGACCAGGTGCCTTTCCTGAGGCCCTGGTGTGCTTCGCAGTTCTCTCTTTCAGGCGTCGGTCCATGTCTGCCCAGTTTCCCCTCCATGTGCTTTTGTTAGATGGGGTTTCTGGGTGCAAGGACTTCCTCCTCATCATTTTGTCAATCTCCATGAACAAGGTGCCTCTGCAGACATTTTTTATGGTTATGGTTATGGAAATAAAGACTTTTTCAATTTTACTGACTTTATAAATAAGCTCCCGTTCCATAGAAAATGGCCGCGTTTGTTTTATTTTATTTTTTTAATTTTGCAGTTGTAGATATGAAGAAACCTTTAAACCACCAGAGGGCATTGCAGTCGGCCTCCCATCTGTAGCATCTTCATTAGAAATCACTGCTGTCAGATGCCTAGTGGAATTTGTGCCCTTAAGCCAGAAAAAGAAGCGCTTTCAGATTCAACAGTCTGAAGAGGAACCATGGTTTGCCCTTAGAGCACTGCCTTGAGCAACCTTTTCATCTATAAAAGCAAAAGATGGACTAGGTAGTATTTTGCTGAAGTTTTATTCTTTTTCCTATCCCTAAGCATGTGCCCAAACATTTAATTTGTCATCTATAATTTATATTTTTTGCCCTGTACTTCTGTCAATAGGAATTGAAGTCAGAGACATGAAAGTCATAGTTTGTGACCAGTAACATCTACCTGTTTATGGTCTTTGTTGGCATTCTTAAAAACTTGCAAAATTGACTGGCTCGAATTGTGTTAACTTACTGTTTTCAGTTCACCATCTGGTGGAAGTGTCAGTACGCAGAAAAATGATTAAAAGGCAAAGCAGGAGGGAGAATAGGTAAACCCTTTGACAACCCGTGAATTGAAAAATCAACTCAGATCTTTGTAAACAAATGGTGTTGATGTAAACAGATACAGCTTTCCACATCATCTGAAATAGATGTTGGAATTACTGAGACTTCTAGGTTATAGATGACTAGAGATCTCACTAATCTGGTCCAGAAGTTTTTGAGACACTCATTTATTTCACAAATATTTATTGAGTTTATTCATGCCAGGCACTTGCTAAGCACTGGCATACGAATATGAATCATAATTAATCTTTATATGTTGCTTAGTAGTTTACAAAGCAATCTGGCAATTACCATCTTATTTGGTATTTATTTCAGAGCTAAGAGGTTGATTAGAGAGATAGCATTTCCGTTTTATAAATGTGGAGACAGATGCAAATGGATAAATGACTCACTCACAGTCACACAGCCAGTAAATGACAAGAGTGTGACCAAAGATTGTCTGACTCCAAGATCCATCCTTTCCCACAATGCCCTGCCAGCTTTCTGAAAGGCAAAAGACTATTCTCTTTCAAGAGAAGGCTTGATAGGTACACCATGCCTAAGACTCACAGCAGGTTTATTATAGCAACTTGCTGAGTTTTTTTAGTTTAATGAGCAACTTAGCAAATAAGTTCAATATTTTACCAATATTATATTTCTCTTTTTCCCAAAATTAAAGGTGGATTCAGTATACAAGCACACACATACAGACACACACATACACATGGCAGTAATGCCCATGGTAAAAAGTATGAGCCCATCATTCAGTTGTCAAGTTTGGGTAAGAATGTCTCTACCAACCTGGGCATGGTGGTGCATGCCTGTGATCCCAGCACTTGGAAGGCTGAGGCAAGAGAATTGTCATCAGTTGGAGGCCAGTATGGGCTACATAGTGAGTCCAGGCCAGTCTGAACTACATAGTGAGACCCTGTGTAAAAAAAAAAAAAAAAGTCCTGTCACACACAAAGTTCTCGGGTATGCTTTTAATGATTTTGGTAGTTTGGGGAACATGGTGGTAGCCTGAGTAGAACTCTGTCAAGTATCTTCTGCATTGAATTGTATTTCTTTGTTCACTTACCTCCCTCCTTCCCTCATTTTAAAAGCTCTGGGTCCTCATTACTGTTGCCATGTCAGGCATTACTATGAGTACTCTGTAAATATTTGTCCATTGGGTATACATATTGAGGTAGGTGGAGAGTAGTGTTGAATTTGAATGTGTCTAAACCAAAGTGTCTACAGTAGAAATCCCTATAATAATACGTATTTTGACCAAAAAAAAAAAGTGGGATATAAAGTCCCTAAGATTTATTGCCTTAGTAGTCTTACAATGGTGTTAATTTTTCATTGTTGTGACCAAATACCTGAGAAAGCTTAGAGTAGGACAGGTGTATTTTGGCTCACAGTTTCAGAGGTTTCAGTCCATGGGTAGTCGGCTCCAAGGCAGAAACATAATGATGGAGGACGTGGTGGAACAAAGCTACTCACCTCATGGCAGCCAGAAGCAGAGAGTAAGGGTGGAGGGAGGAGAAAAGGGCCAGGGACAAGATACAGCCTTCACAGGCACTGCACCAGAGACCTACTTCCTCCACCTAGGCCCTGCTTCCTCATAACCCGTTCAATAATAAACTTAGCAGCGGGTTGATGGAGTTAGTGCCCTCATGATGCAGTCACCCCTCTAGGCCCCACCTCAAGCGGCTGCACTGGGAATCAAGCCCTCAATGTGTGAGCCTTTGGTAGACGCTTCACATTTCAATCATATGAAACACAATATGGCTTATGCACTCCTGCCTGGGTCTGAACTAGTATGTGTCCAGGCAGAAGGACGCTGAGAAATAACTATGATTGTAGGAGCTTACAAGCAGCAGAGGTAACTATGTACTGAAAACAAGAACGCTGTCTCTTGGTCTGTGTTCACTTCTGTTCCTGAGTGCTGGTTTCATATTTCTGTCCCCACTGCCTAACCACAAGGCTCATTGATGGTGCATAATCAGTATCGTTCCTTTGTATGAGTGACACTCTGCTGATCAAGAGGTCCACAAATGATTTTTGAGCATCTGCCATGCACTAGCCAGTTTGCTAAGCCACAAGGGTATGAGGTGAACCAGATGGTGAGGTGCCCGGCCTTGTGGGACCTCCACTGGAATGGAGGAGACAGACAGTAAGCATAGAAACCAGGAAGGTGGTTTTAGATGGACACAGCGCTGTAAAGAATGTGAAGCAGGAAGCATGGTAATTAACATGCTTAGCAGACCTTTCAGTTACCAACATCCCTGAGAGAGAAGAGGGAGGGGCAGGGGCAGAGAGAGAGAGAGAGAGAGAGAGAGAGAGAGAGAGAGAGAGAGAGTGACTGAAGGGCAGGTCATTCAGCGAGTGTGCTCTTCCGGGGAAGGCAGAAGAGTGGTGAGGAAAGGCACCCAGATGTGCAGAGATGTGTTTTTCTACTCATCTATAGATTGCCATTATGATAGGGCTGCTATGAACATAAGTGGCCAAGCTTTTGTGTGGACAAACTGTTTCATTTCTTTTTTGGGGGGAGGGGTGGTGCTGGGGATTGAACCCAGGGCCTTACTCATGCAAAGCAAAGCTCCACCACTGAGCCACATCCCCAGCCCCAGTGGCTTTATTTCTTTGAGTATATATCTAGGAGTAGAATTGGGTTGTCACATGGTTACTTTATATTAACTGTCTGAGGACTGTCAGGTGGTTTTTCAAATCAGATGCACCATGTCGCAGTTCTACCAGCCACCATAGGTGTTCTATTTCTTCATATCCTTGCAGGCATTTATTGTCCGGCTTTTTGATTATCTTGGTAGGTGCAAAATTGTTTCTCATAGTGGCTTAATATGCATTTCCTGGATGATTGATAGCCTCAGAGTTTTGGTTTTTGTATATGATGTCCCTTCAAATCTTTTGCCTACTTTTTAATTGCATTATGTTTTTATTACTGAATTATAAGAGCTCTGTATATATTCTAGATACAAATTCCTTACCAGATAGAGAATTTAAGTGTTTGCTCCTACTCTGCAGCTTGTCTTTTCAGTTTCATAACAATATCTTTTAAAGCACAAAAATGTGATCTAGTCCTATATATATATATATATATATATATATATACACACACACACACACATATATATATGACAACAGAAATATACATATAGAAATACTTCTGGTGTCATATATGAGAATCTATTACTAACTCTGAGGTCATAAAGATTCACTGCTACATTTTCCTCTGGAGACCCAGTCTATTCCAGCTGCTGAAACAAAATCCCTTAAAATGTGTGGCTTAACCAGGCATGGTGGTGCATGCCTGTAATCCCAGCACTCAGGAGGCTGAGGCAGAAGGATTGCTGCAAGTTTCCTACAAGTTTGAGGCCAGCCTGGGCTATAAAGTGAGTTCAAGGCCTACCTGAACCTCATAATGAAACCCTGTCTCAAAAAAAAAAAAATTGTGTGGCTTATTTCTCAGAGTTCTGGAAGCTGGAAGTCCAAGATCAAGGCACCAGCGAATTTGATATTGTGCATGGACCCATTTTCTGGCACAGAGATGGCACCTTTTCACTGTATACTCGCATGGTGGGAAAGACAGCTCTCTTGGGGCCTCTTTGATGAGGGGATAAATCCCATGTGTGAGGGCTCTGCCTTCATAACCTAAATCACCTCTGGGGTGCTGATGTCTAGAAGACTATATGCTAATAAGACTGGGGGTGGGGGCCCCAGCAGCCTCTAGAGAGCCTTGAGGTGGGGGCTCACCACCAGAGAGACCAAGGCATAATTAGAGGCTTGTGACTCTCAGCCCCACCTGTAACTGGGGTAGGAGGAGGACTGAACTGCCCTCCAGAGGCCAGCAATGTGGTCAATCATGTCTATATAAAAGACTGAGTTGGGAGAGATGCCTGCAAGTAGGTGCAGCCAGCAAGGGCATGGAAGCGCCTTGCCCCTTGGCACATGCTTGCCCCTGCGTCTCTCTCCTGTCTAGCTATTCGCCCATGTCTTTGGTAATGTCCCTTTTCATACATGGGTGCCTGCCATAGTTTGTTCTTTTTTCTTTTTTTTTTGCACCAGGAATCGAATTCATGGCCTTGGGCTTGCCACTTGGGCCATTGAGCTAAATCCCTGGTTCAGAGTTTGTTCTCAGTGGCCCTCAAAGGCCGTGTGCTAAAAGCTTCATCCCCAGCTTGGCACCATAGAAAGGTGATGGAAACTTGAAGAGACAGAGCCCGGTGGGAGATGCACTAGTCCTGGGGGCCGTGTCCTTGAAGGAGATTGTGGGACCCTGGTCTTTTCCGCTTTCTCTTTCGTTTCCCTGCCAGGAGGGAAGCACACCCCCTGCTGCATTTTCCTGCATCTTCCCACACCCAATTGATCACGGACCCGAACTTCTGCAACTGTGAGCGAAAATAAGCCTTTTTTTCTTTAGAAGTTGATCATCTTAGTTATTTGGTGTAGTAACTGAGTAACAGGATGCAGCCCGATATCATACATGTGAACATTTCCCAGGGTTCCATGAGCCACTCTAGCAGATTAACCAGACCCGAGGAGGGGGACAAATCATAGGATTTATAAGCAGCTTGTCAGAAGCACAGTTCCCAACCTGTGCTTGTGATTGGCATCTGAGGCAGGAGACAGTCTTGTGGGACAGATCCCTCAACCTGTGGGATCTGGCACTGTCTCCAGCTAGACAGTGTCAAAATTAAATCAAATCACAGGACACCCAGCTGGCGTCTGCAGGGTAATCTGCCAGAGAATCGTTTGGTGTTATGTGGGGAAAAAAATCCCACATACAGCCATTATTGACTCCCTTTTACCCTGTTTTGAAGTCATGTACCATTGTTCATTGTTTTGTTGTGATTGACGCTATTCTGTTTTATTTTGTTTGGTTATATTCTCTTAAAAAAAAATTCCCACATGCATTTTGGTGATCAGGGGTTAAGCATTAAGTATTGTATTGAGTGACAGCAGAGAATAAGTAGAAAAAGCCCTTTGGTTTTTCTATCTCTGTTGAGCTTCAAATTAGGAAACACATTTTCCAACACACTGAGAACATTCGCAACCATTCACCAGCAGAGAGTGAGCTAAAATCTGTCTCGAGGTTTCTATCTCCTGATCCTCGCACTGCCAGTTGGAGCCCAGAGACGTGTTGCTTTTCCAGCAGTAATCCTTCCAAGGTTTAAAGATAGCTTCCATGGACCCAGTGAGTCCTCTCTCCTTCACGTTCAATATTTCCATTTTCCTTCTACAGCACTCCTAGGACACAGATTTCCCCTCTCTTGCCATCTAGGTTACTTTTTCTGAATGTATCCAGTTGACCCCATTCTCTATCTGGGGCCCATCTTTCATTTTAGGGGAAATTAACACTGTGCAAGATGTTTCACACACCACACCTTATGTAACCCTTGTAATGACCTTATGAGGCAGATGACAGTAGCTTTATTTTATGGATTGAGCTTATGGTTGCACTTGGGGTATTGACCAGATAGGAGGATAGAAGTTGAACACCACCTCTGGGTGCATGTTAGTGCTGTTCACCAGAGTAGAAAACACTGGGGATCTGGTCAAGCAGGCAACCAAAGTCTCCTCTTGGATATCTAGTTGACTTCTCAGACCTAAATGTCCCATGTCAGTCTATTCCTGTGCAAAAGCTGGCTGTCTCCCGGTTCTCACCTCTGGGCCTGGCATCACCTTTCACTTAGTCGTGTTCAGGCCAGAAACCTTGGAATCATCCATTCTTCCTACTCTGCCATCGGTCAGTCCTTCCAGACTGTATTGCAAATCCTGCTGCTTCTCAAGTTCTCCACCTCTCTCACCAAGTCCAAGCTCCCATGCTCTGTGTAGACCCCAGGAAAGTCTTAATTTATCTTCTTGCTTCTGCAGTGGTTCCTCCACCTTCTCTTCCCCATGCTAGAACCAGACGGATCCTTTTATTTGTAAATTAGATCTTGTTTCCTCTTGCACTCATCCCTACAGTCTCTTAGTAATTAGGATTAAATCCAGAATCCTATCTGTGACTCCCAAGATCATGATCTGACCCCTGGCAATCTTCACAAACTGATTCTAACACTACACTATAACACACACACACACACACACACACACACACACACACACACACAGACACCTGTACCTATCCCTAGTTGCTAGGACAGTTCCTGCCACACAGAAAACACTAAAGAAATCTGAGCGAATGAATAATACTTAGATGCTTGGGTGCGCTGCAGAAGATGGGCTACTCGTCTCCAGTGGGGTGTGCCTGGGGGCTCTTCTGGGGCTCTGGCGCCCTATTGCCTGGTGAAGAGGAAGCCGTGGTGCTCCAAGTCACTGGGAACATGAAAATTAACACTGCAAATTAGGCCATGATCTGTTTGACAGGCACGAAGCGTGTGCCATGGCTACAGCCTCCAAGCGAGGTCTGAGGCCCAGAACAGCTGTTGGAGACACTGGTAACAGAGTCAGTGAGTAGCTACAAGCCAGAGTGCCTCTGAGAAAGAAGCAGACACTTCAGCAACTGGAAAAGTCATTGCTAAAAAACTATAGAAGCCTCTGGAGAAGGTGCCTCTGTGTGTGTGTGCCGGAGCCAGACCCTGAACCTGAGCCTGTTAAGGAAGACACTTTTTCCTGAACCTATTTTGGTTGATGCTCCTCTCCAAGCTGGACAGAAGCATCCGGCTGTGCCCCTGCAGGAGAGTGTATGTGTCAGATTCTCTGATGGAAGCAGAAGATGGAGCAGATCCAGACCTTTGTAGTGAGTGAGTATGTGAAAGATAGCTGTGCTTATCTCAGACAACTTGAGGAAGAGCAGGCAGTCAGACCAACTACCTACTGGGTCGAGAAGTCACTGGAAACATGAGAGCTGTCCTAATTGACTGGCTCGGACAGGTTCAGCGTGAAATTCAGGTTGCTGCAGGAGACCGTGTCCGTGATTGTTTCCATTGTTGATTGGTTCATGCAGAATAATTGTGTGCCCAAGAAGGTGCTGCAGCTGGATGGTGTCACTGCCGTGTTTGTGGCGAGCAAGTAGGAAGAAATGTACCCTCCAGAAATCGATGACTTTGCTTAGGTGACTAACAACACTTACCCTAAACACCCAATCAGACAGATGGAAATAGAGATTCTAACGTAGAGCATCTAGGATTGGAGAGGTTGATGAACATACTTCGGCCAAATACCTCATGGAACCAACTCCTCAACTGCAGCAGGAGCTTTTTGCTTAGTATTGACAATTCTTTTCTATTGTATTTTATTTTATTTTGCGGTTTTTTTTTTTTTTTTTTTTTTTTTTTTTTTTTGTGGCACCAGGGATTGAACTCATTACCTCACACTCACCAGGCTGGAGCTTAGGCCACTGAGCTAAATCCCCAACCCTTGTCTTTTTGAGACAGGGTCTCACTATGCCATTCATGCTGGCCTTGAGCTCACTTTGTAGCCCAGGCTGGTCTCGAACTCACAACGATCCTCCTGTCTCAGCCTCCCGAGTGCTGGAATTACAGGCATGAGCCACCATGCCCAGCACATTTTGTATTTTTGAACTAGGGTCTCACCATGCCATTCAGGCTGGCCTTGAGCTCACTTTGTAGCCCAGGCTGGTCTCAAACATACAACGATCCTCCTGCCTCAGCCTCCCGAGT
>RJWT010014448.1:0-21068 GCA_004365215.1 Cuniculus paca | reverse complement strand
GGAAGGGAAGGGAAGGAAGGCAGGAAGCAGGGAGGGAGGCAAGGAGGGAAAAGAAGGAAGGAAGGAAGGAAGGAAGGAAGGAAGGAAGGAAGGAAGGAAGGAAGGAAGGAAAGAAGGGAGAGAGGAGAGGGAAAAAATGACAGGAAGGAGGAAGTAAAGAAGAAAACAAAGAAAGAAGGAAAGGAAAGACAGATGCATAGCTATAGATGTGTCTTGTAAGTCCTTGAAAGACAGTGTCTACCTGTGTACTTAGGGACAGGCATCAGAGAAAGATTCACCCAAACCATTCAAAACCTCTTATTCTGTCCTTCTGAGATCAGAGTTTTACATCTATAAAATGATTGTCCCATACTAAGCTTTAAATTCTTCAAAGGCAAGATTTGCATCTAATTCACCTAATTCATCTAATTCCCACAGCACTTAGTCCAATGTCCACCACACGGAAAGTGTTCAATACGCATTTGTTAAATGAATTAATGAATGTCTGAGAAACAATTAGGAAACCTACATGTGAATTCTCAAAGGTCTGTGGCTTGGGGTCCCCTAGTGTAATATAGTCATACCTTGTTTTGAAACTCATCAAATTTGGTACACAATGCATTTTGTTGTGAAATTGGTCCTGGTACTCATTGTTTGTTTGGCATTGAAGGCGGAAGCCAGAACTTGATGGTGTAGGTTGCTTTCCTACTCACTACCCCTTTCAGCCAAAACAACTTTTTGGGACTGGTCATTTTTGCTACTTGTCATGTCTTCCAGAACCAATTGATGAGGGGTACCAAGGTATCACAGTATTGCTAATGAACTTAATCATCTACAAACCCAACTCTTGTGCTGGTCACCTGAGATCTCGCTCTTCTGGAAGAGGGGTAATCCCAGTTACTGGCAGCCACTGGGTGGGTGGCAAACTTTCTGGGCAATAAAAAAAGTCAGATAAGTAAATATCAGAAGGCTTGACCTCTAAATTTTCAACTGATTTCTACCCTTGCAGACCAGTCAAAATGCACAAATACGCTTTCCCTGTTCAGCAGCGTTCCTGGAGTGACTGTGTCCGTGGGGTGAGAAAAAGATTTGGGGCACACTGAAGAAAGCAGCTAGAGTCTATATGTTTAACTTAGCATTGCAGAACATTTTATTTTAAGCCAGTGTATAATTAGAGAGCCTGCCATGAAAATGAGCAGCTTTGTTTATTTATTATGTAAGTATGCCTTTTATTAAAATGACTTTGTGAAAATCTAATTGCCACTACAGTAATATAGCATAGCAGTCCCTTACATAAATACATGATTATTATGTACAGTCACTTATCTGTGAACGAGTTCTGTTACTACTTTCCTTAATTAAGGATACAAAAGGGCTCCTTCATCTTTGCATATTCCCTTGCTAGGACATTGATACTCATTATTTCCTAAGTCCAAACACTGAAACTATGTCAAGAATGCATCCATCACTAGATGGGTACTTATAGTCAGCGGAATTTTCAACCCTGTCAGCAGTTTCAGCAATTTGCAATTTCTGTATGTCTGACATGTGTTTTTATTGGTGAAGATCACTTTCAAATACCAAGATCATGAGAATGATTCTTTGGGTAGTCTCTGCAGCAGCCTAATGTAATGACAGTAATTAACAGCCTGTGATTAGCAACCACTCCAGAAAGTGTTTGAATGTTAATTTGCTTCAACTAATATGCAGCACTTCTGTGTAATGAGATCTAAGCTATAGGTTCATAGGGAAAGCAAATTATTTTCCAGCATTTAATCATACAAATGATTCTTAGTTAATCACTTGCACAGTAAACCTCTATGTTCTAATAAGTGACATTTGTTTTCCTGTCATTCGGTTTATTATGGTATAGGCCAGGGCAAAGTTACTACTTTTCATAATGGTCAAATTCCTGCTTGCCAACGCCATCACTCCAAAATGAGGACTCATGCAAAGCACAGAAGAATGGAACCAGATTGGTGTGAGAGTAGGGAAGTGAGAGAGGTTTTATATCATTCTGCATTCTACTATTCTAGTTTAAAGACATCGTTGGGTGGCACACTGCCTCAGTTTATGCATCTGTAGGATGGAATGAATGACCCTTTGCTCTTTAATACAAAGGTCCTGATGCCTAATGTGGGTGTAGAAATTGAGAACAAGGGTTGCTCATTAACCAAGCATTAATTATTTGAATCCCTGCAGTTTTAAGATTGAGTCAAAAAGCCAAAGTCATGAGAACATGAATGTATTCCCTAGCGAACAAGATTCTTAGAGAACAAGTGTCCTCTTGACGTTTGTCTGGAACTGTTCAAATCACACAGTGAAGCCAGTGGCAAATGAGGATTGGGTCAAGTTAGAGCAGCTAGGAACTGACAGCACAATAGCCACCTCAAGAGATAGTGATGCAAGTAGCAAAGAATGAAAGAGGGCTTTAGGGAAATGAACAAAACCCAAATATTTTTCATATACTCACCAGCTTCACATTTATACTGAAAAGTCAGACCTAACATAAAGCTTGCTGAGTCACATTTCCACAACATCATCAGAAAAATTATACCCAAGCACTGGGGTGTAGATCCTCAGCAGAGCATATGTCTAGAATGTTCCTGGGGTTCCATCCCAGCATGGCAAAAAAGTAAAATTTACCCTCAGTTGATCCTTTTAGATATGACACATGGTTGCAATTATGATCAATTGTGCTTCAACTTAAGAGAAAATACATTTCTTTTTACAATTTTTGTTTTTTCTTAAGCTAGAGTTTCCCATATGTATTATGAAATTCATTCTTTATTTTGTATAAATTTACTTCAAGTGGATTTTTCCTCTTGATCATTATCCTTGGATAACAAGAGCTTCCATAGTTTAAAGTTCAATTTCAGGGGTCATCATTATTAACATTTGCTAAGCACCTGAATTATTCCTAACAACCAAAATGAGATGAGAATCCTTTACCATATGCCCTGGTGTAGGTCCTATCATATGGAAGTGGTCCCTAGAGACAAACACTTAGCCAATCCATAGTGACATATACAAGCAGTGGCCTCCTGACTTGGAGGAAGGGAAAGGTGCCTCTGTCCAAGGTGGGCATTTGCCCATGAAGTCTTAGGTCAGGCACTCAGAAGTCTTTTTTACTGATATCTCCAGGGGACATCCTAGTCCCAAACTTAAATGTTCACTTCTCCTATACCTGCATTTCCTTTTGGAGTATAGGATGAGGAGGTCAAACAACTTGAATATGTAATGAAGATTCCAGGATATTCCTTCTCTACAAGCACTCTGCTCCTTTACTCTTGACCCATTCATTGGTTTAGTGAACATTTATTAAAAATCTCCTCTGTGTGGTGTCTCTTGTGCCACACTCTGAAGGTACCAGTGAGGAGCAAATTATGTTACTGGGTTTACTTTCCTCTGTCTACACATAACATCGCATTTCCCGTGATCATTTTGTAAGTTGAGAGATAAACTGACTATTTTGATTCCCCTGTAGAAAATCAGAGGCTGCCATTTTAGGTAGATCTTCCCCCTTCATTCCCTCATTCCTTTCTTCCTTCTTTCCCTTCTTACATTGTTGAATCATCTACCCAGAAGAACCAGTGAAAAGTGGCAGTGTTTTCAGTTGGTGTTTTTACAACCAGGAAAAATGAAACAGTATGGGTTACATAGCAATTGTGTGTATTGAGTTTTTCACTTAATGTTGCCCACCAGTTAATTTTCTTTTTAAATCTCCTTCCTTTACAAAGACTTTACAGTTACTCATGATACCAACAAAGGATGTTTCTAAGACCCAGTGCTAGAAGTGCACATATATATCCCAGTGCACATAGAAAAAAGGACAGGATAGATTTGGAAGGATTTTTAAACTGGGAAGATACTGCCTCTTCTTCATAGGCATTTTCTAATAGTGTCTCATTGCTGGGCATCTCAATTTTGCTCTGATCTGAGTTAGTCAGGATTTTTCTAACCAAATGTATATCATTTCTCATTAATATTCCCTTATAGTCTGTATTTTCCATTACCCACTATGTTTTTTAATCTTGCTAATTTGTTTTATATTTTAATCAAAGTTCAGTTCCTGCATCTGTTTTCTAAATTGTCTTTTATTTTTAAAAGAAATAATGTATTTTCTCTAACAGTGACATACTACTAAATTATTCTCAAAGTTAAATAGGAAAATAAGTTATCAGACGTGTATTAGGTCTAATTATCCAATCTAGCAAAACTAACTCCAGGTAAATCTCAGCAGAGCCCTCTTTTAAAGTTAGTTTTTAACTTCCAGATTGCTATCTTGTTCCTTTGTCCTTCTCCTTGCGATGTTTCACAGACCTGCAGTTCCTTCCACTTGTGGCAGCTCTAACACTATCATGAGAATCACCAGTGATAGTCTGTAAATGCCAGCCAAAATCTATCTGCAAGAACATCTGCTCAACAGTGCAAAACTGATGTAATTACCAACCATCATCTTTTCTCCTCCTGCTGGGGTAACTGCTCCAAAGCATGACTTCTTGCCCTGAGCTAACAAGATCCAGAAACTCCCTGTTATGTACAAAATCTGCCACTGGAAACCCATGTAGCTTCAACACAAATTATAACCCAGGCTCTCCACTACAAGGGTAGCTAACACCGCTGCATCAGAGGGTCTCAGAGAATCTTGCTCAAAACCTTGTGAATCCAAGACCTTATTCTCCACCTTGTACCTAATTTTGTCAAACATAAAAAGTCTTCAAAAGGAGGTGAAAGGGAAACGGAGGATACAGCTACTGTTCCAGTAATAGTGTTTTGAAAGTACAACCACTGAAAAGAATAATTAAATGTCAAGTGTCTGAAATGAAACTGATGCAGAAAGGGAAATTTAAAACATCTTTATTGAGCACCTGCTATTTGCCAAGTGCTGTCTTCAGTGCTTTGCGTATATCATTGCATTTAACTGACATCTTTAAAATTCTGATATCAAGAAATTCCCAGTTTGAATCCATTAGGTTGAGGATGAACACTGAGAGGTCAGATCTGCCATCAAAGAACTGTTAAGTTAAACCAGTGGTGATGAAAAACAATAAATTCCAAGTATTTATTTCAAACTTGTTAAGAGAACTTGGGTGAAGAGATCATGGAGTTTAAGGCACATACCAGCAAGCCATGGAGGATCCTTCAGGTATCTTAACCTGAGTCTCAGTTTCCACATTTACAAAATGGGAGCATCAGGGTTAGATGATTTCTGAGGTTTTTAGTAAGTCAAAAATGACTCATGACTCACCGGTTCTACAAATCGAATTTCATTTCAAAACTTTTTCTGAACTAAATATTCCTTCTTCTCATGTTTGGTTTCTCTTAAATTCATTGTTGGGCTGAGAACAAACTAGATTTAATATCAGAAGGACCAGAAAGTAATAAGGAGACGCTAACAAATTGCATTGTTGGTTTGTGTGATGTTTTTGGTTTTAAAAAAAAAATGCCAAATGCTTAACCTTTCATAATAAATATATTCAATCAAGCTGATGTGAGATAATAAAGAGTATTCTTAAGCCCAGTAAAAATCATGGGCCATCAAGCACATGTAATATTTGTAGATATTAAAAACAACTACCAAAAGTATAGTCTCTGTATGAACTTCTTAGATGACATCCTATCTCTACCTTCCAGAAGAAGACAATGTCAGGCACGTGTGCGTTTGTTATGAGAGGTACTCAGTATCAATAGATGGAACATGGTCTTTCCTTTATGAGTCATCGTGAAAGAAATCTCCATCACTCGGTCTTGGATGTGTGAGGCTACTTTCTAGCTCTCAACCCATAAATATCTCTTTACAAAAATCAATGAATAAATCATGAAATAGTTGCCAAGTTTAACTTCTGTGTCCCAGCACTGTGTCAGGAATTTGAATGACCCGTAAGAAATCTCAAAATAACACAAATAGCTTAATCCATCAAGGCACAGAGAAAGCAGACTTTGGAAATACAGATTGAAACAAAGTGAATACAAACATTGAGGACAGAGAGGCAGAAGAATCAAGGGCAGGTTGCACACCTCAGCAGCAGAATCCTATTATGTTGGAAAGAGGGGCAAATGTAATCCCGATTAAGATTACAACATTGCAATCACGGTGTACATTGGCCACAATCAGAATCCCTAAATCCATCGGGTAGGCCAGGTTTTCTGCCACACGTTCAAGTGTTATCTGACCCAGAAAACATGGCGTGTGGTTTGTTCAGTAAGTGCCAACTTCCTATTCTATGAGTACTTTCACGTCACTGGTCTTCATGCAGTTGTACTTTAATAACGAATGAAAATTACAAGCTTATTATTTTAGAAAATGTTAGCACTTACAGTCACGTAAAACAGATTTGTTATGAGAAAAAAAAATCTCTAAAACCAAAAACTATCCTGTATCCAAATTATTGTCAATAAAACGGAAGAACATATGCCCACAAGGAAAAGTTCTCTGAGTTCAAAGGGAAAGATAGGTTTAAAAAAAAAATCTACAGCTAAGGAATAAGGAGGGGTTTTTTTGAGCTTTGTCCCTTTATTAAGTCTCAGGGCTGGCATTATCTGATAGAGCAATTTCATGTTGTGAGCCTCGAATGACCATGCCCCTAAGAACAAAAGTGTTCCACTGACTTGGAAATCATCCTCCCAAACAGAGCATGGGTGTCTAAAGGGTCCTATTCTTGGTCACGTTGGGGTTAACTAAACCACACAGGTAGATGGACACTCGAATGACTTTGCTGAGTTTTATTCAGATATTTACTCAGTAGCAGGCCGTGTACTAGGTGATCTTGAGGGTCTTCCATAAATAAAAGGAAAGAGAGAAATATTAAGTACTTGCTTTGTCCCAGGCAGCATGCCAGGTACGTACTCTGTACAAGGTTGGATCCTGTGGTTCCTCAGTGTCTCCTCTGCCTTTTACAAGAGCCAGGACAGAGAGCATTGATGTAGATTATGCATATTTGCCTCATGCCAAATCCTGTGAATGAGTACGAGCTTCAGGAACAAGTATTAAGAAAGCTTCTGAGGCAATACCTGGACTTGGGAGGAAAAAGAGTTGTAATCATAACCAGAGACTATGGACCAGGGAGGAGATAACTACAGAACGCTTGGCTCACATCTACTATTTCTCACCTAGAGTAAGTTCTCACACATCCCCATGCCAAGCTGTGTCCTTCGAAATGAGTGAAAACTACCAGACAATTGAAACTAGGTAAGATTTATATCAAGCAATGTCTGTCAAAGTAAGAGCAGCGGATTTTTGGCTCGGAATTCTGGGTTGGAGGTGTGACACAAATTGTATTTTTAACAAGCTACCTGGGTGATTTTATAAACATAAATGTTTAGAAACAACATAAAGGTCCTTAAAGAGTTCTTTGGAGATGTTGCCTGGTCAGGAGGCATATGGTCTTCCTAGATCTGGAGTTCGTCTTGAGATCAGCAGTGTTTTGGCTTGGTGAATGTTATTTTCTTATGTAATCCAAGGTTGACCAGTCTGCAGGTGTTGGATTTATACTCACTCTCACCCTAACTCTGATTCTGACACTTTGAGTGCTCATGGGGAGGTGGCAGCCCATACACAAATATATGTTTTGCCCTGGCCAACAACTCTGATGCTCTAATGGAAAACAGTATTTTATTTAGTGTGTAACAGTGGGGCCCACTCAGAAAGAGAACAAAGAGAACTGAATGTCCTTGAGAGATATTTCTTCCCCAGTACCAAAACCCCTAGCTCGAGCTGTAAATGATGCATCAGCCTACGCCAGCCGTGTAGAATCAGAGCATCTGGGACATAATTCGATGGCAATCTAGTTTTCTACTTAATTACTCTGTTTCATGTTATCAATCCGTCACTATGATGTCTCATGTTACTCTACACTCTACAGGATTGCTTATTAGTTTATTTTTATTCCACCATCAATTAGAGTATTTTTAAGAGATACTCCAATCTTCCTGGTAATATATTCACAAGTGTCCTTACAAGGCAAGTATTCAAGCTGATTTCCAGAAACTGCTAAACCTTTCATCCTAGTTATCCTTATTCATCAGTATCTTACTTCCCAATTCTGTAAGTGAATCTTAAATTATGTAATAACCCATAGACCATTTAAAATGGCTGAAAGTAATACTTATTAATTTTGAAAATGGTAAACACTCAATTAGCAGAGAAAATACTTAGACTGAGAAGCTTATATATTTTGTTAAAAATCAAAAAGAGCTATTTTAAAAACCTGTTGCAATAAAATAGTGTTTGAGATTGAGATTTGGGTAAAAGAAGTCTAGAGATCAGAAGCAGTTACCACTGACCAACTCAATTACCACTGTAGTAATTTCTAGAGTTGAAATGATCAGGACAGAGGAAAACGAACAGAAAAGATCGAATTAAAGAAATCAGGTTTCAGTAAGAATTGCAGATGAGCTTATTGAAACTAGAAGCTAACAAAATCAGAGTTAGAAATGACTCAACTGTTGTTTCTCTCAGAGGATAGACACTGTTGATTCAGGGGAGAATTTGAAAACCAGAGGCCTTCTATATGTTCTGAATGAATTTTGCAACAGGTCTCTCATGAACTTTCTTTGAATTTTCCATATCTTCTTTTTATTAGGGAGTTAAAAATGAATTTAATACTTCCACAAAGGCCTGTTGGTACCAAAAAAGAAAAATTAACTGATTAATTAGTTATAGGATAGAATATTTTCTCCCCTTCCTACTTCCTATCATTATTCGGTTACATACAATTAACCTAGGAGTAAATCACTGACTGACTATGTATGCTTACTGTGTAATTCATTTCATCCTGCGGGGCAGCAGCCCGTTGAAGTCATGTTTGAAATAAAATCTGTCCAAGAAAGCACAAAGCTGTGCTCTGTTGAGGAGATAATGCAATAAACTATGCTTCTGAAAGGGAAATCTCAAGCCCAAAAGCTTCATATACATAATAACAATAGGGCCCACTTAGCATTTGGGCTAATTTGATTCCTGGAGTCCACCCTACCTCTGTTGTGCTGTGCCAGCATTCATTAGGTGTATGTAATGCGCTGGCTAACATCTTTGCAGTGCCTGGAGGATCTACCTAAGGACTTCAAGGTGAGCGCACATGAAAGAAGGCCTTCCAAGATGCCAACTTTCTTCCTGGAACTCTCAGTGATTTGGCCTAAAAGCACTTTGAAAAGATGGTGTCTCTACCTCCCATTCTTCTTCATATCATGTCTTTGTTCTCATTTGCAAGAGCCATTTTCACAAATTTTCATCTTTCAGTTAATATGGTGAGCTATGTGGAGAGGGCTAAATGTTTAGGATTCTGAATCTTAAGGGCAGAAATAGGAGAGAGGAAAACAAGAATTCAAGAAATATTTAGCTAAAAGATAAAAATATCACTTTGGAAAATACTTTTTCACTGATAACCTTGACATTTTGTTCAGCATTAGAGATTCTCTGTATTTCATAATGTTTCCCCATCCTGATTTCAGTTTGGGCATTCGATTTTTTTATTTTTTTTATTTTTTATTTTTTTTGGTAACTTGAGCCTAAGTGTCTTTCTGGCTGAAGGCATGATCAATTGTGACACACAGTTCAGGGTATTTCATTCATCACAAGTGAGAACTTTATATCAATTCTAAGGCCACTGCTGCCCAATTCATTACCGGGGCCATGTGACCTACACATGCAGAGTAACTCAAGGAACTGGGTAGTGCTAACAAAATTACTCCCCAAACACATTAACAGTTGTTTGTATGTTACTCAAGGCATTCTGAGTTTCTCCTCTACAGTATTGTATCCGATTCTCATGCAACATTCCAAATGCAGTTCATGTCCCACCTATTTGTAAATCAGAGGGATCTGGTTAACAGTGAAATCAAAGAAAATGAAATATCTTCAAGACATAAGTCAGATGGTACTACCTGTGGCAGGGGAGATTTTCCAGTTGAAGAAAGACTAGACGTTCAGAACTCATGGGCAAGGCCATTTCTATTGTAAGCTTGTGAATTGTGTTACCTTAATCTGGCATGATCAAATATTTATTTAGTTGAACTCCCTTTGTTTTCACTCAACACTCACCAAGTCACCTTGTGATTATAATTTGACTTCTTAGAGGAAAAGAAAAAAAAATTGGTGTATTTTCTGGACTTGGAATAGATTCACTCTAAGGACAGAGAGATTTCCATGACCAATAAAACTGGTAAGCTGGCAGTTAGGATTTTTGTACTTCAGTCAAATGAACTCAGCTTGCAAAACTGATGATCAGCCTCAGGGCTGGGTAAATCCACCAAAGTGGTGAATGCCATATTACGAGGCCTGCTGGAAGCAAATCAGTCAACTGTTCCATAGGCAGATAAATCCTTCTGGATCATTTTGCAGAGCCAGTAGACCTTAACCCTTTTAGTTGCTTTTTCTGAAACTCAACTGCCCAACCAGTAATTTAGCAACATTTAATTATTCATAATCAATAAAATCTTGTTTAACTTATAGATTAATCACCAGGTAAGCATATCAACTCATACTAATGTAGCTTGGCTTTGTTAAACATGTTTCATATCCCCAAACCAATAACTGCAGCCTTCCACTCCCCATTTGTTCTGTGCCTCCCACAAATGACTTCTGTCATATCTCCTTGTCCTCCAGTAAGCCACTATTAAATTCTTGATGCTACTCCTTCAGTTCATTGACTGGGGTAGGGTTATCCATTTTTCAAAATAAATGATGCTGTGTATTTCTCAATACTGTGTACTTTGTGACATGATGGAGAAAAAAGTCTATAAAATTACACCTAAGTACTTCTGCTGACACACGATGAACCATTTGACCAGTGACCCAACATATCACATCTTGTGTGAAAACTGTACCTCTGGCTGTCTCAAGGTCATGTGTGGAACTGAAGGAAGCCCTTTTTAAAAAGACATATGAGTCATGATACTCTAAGCCAGTCATAGTCAATTTTGTCTGCCTCGAATAAATATCATTTTCCATCAAGGAACTCAAGACAATGATCAGGATTTAATTTCCTTGATTTGTCATTTTTAGAATCCCAGATCCTAGCAATGCTTGGCATTTAACTGATATTTAACTGAGTAAATATTTGTTGATCAAATTGATTAAGTTGTTTCTAATTTTAGTCTTCTGTTCCATTTTTCCCTCCTGTATTCCTATTTGTTTTTCCCTTTTTATCTTTAAAATGTTACGCATATTACATTCAAGTCATAATTTTATGCCTTTCTTACTCTCTTTTGGTGGTATATGATAGAAATAGTAATAATTAAAAATGTAAAGATCATCAAAATAACAAAAAATAAGAGTTCCCTTAGAAAACTGAAAGATCAGCCTAAAACAGATCCTAAAATGTTTCTGAATGAAACACATCTCAATCGTAATATATTAGCTACAGAATATTTTCTTTCTGATCCCAAAATATAATAGTCATGTAAGTAATTGTACATTTGTATAAGTGTTTTGCACTTTATGAGAATTTTCATAAATATTCTACAATCTGATGCTTGAAACTAAGTTGGTATATCTGTTTAGGCTGATTATAGTTTTTAAAAGACATTCTGATGTTCTACAGCCTTTTCTTTTACCCTCTAATCTATTTTGTCTCTAATCTCGTCACCATTTCAAACATTGAATCTCCTTTCCATTACTGCTTCTTCAGTTGTTAGTTACCACCTTGCCTTTCTCGGCTTTGAGGGTGACATCTCTGTTAAGCTTCTCTATACTTATGATTATGTTGTTGATTCATCTTTCTAAAATTAAGAATAAATGGCTTAGCAAAGAGTAAAATTAGAACTTACCATGGCTTCATTTATGAATAAATTTCAGAGTATATATGCACTGATGTTTCATTATACTTATGTCTTTGTCTAAGTATTACATGCATGTTTCCCCGCCCAACACTACACTAACATTCAACCCTGCCCTTCCCAGAAGTTTCAAAATTCAGGCTGGAGATTTAGCTCAGTGGTATAAGTACCTGCCTGGCAAGTACAAGGTCATAAGTTCGATCCCCTGTACCAAGTTTTAAACTTCAAGGGAAACCCAAGTATGTTATAAGTTTATTTGTTCCTATTATTCTAGGTGCCATTGTAAAATCAGACATACAAAAAGCATCTTAATTCCAAAGTCATTGTCTCTGGAGGGAGCAAAAATTTTCCTGATATTGAATCTAGGATTCTAGGAAAACTAATCAAACCAAGTATCATCTTTTGCCTTCTTTGCAAACCTCTTGCATTAATGTTTTCATTCCCATCTTGAGTTTTAATGATTTAACTAAACTTCATTCACAGTTGTGACTTTCCCAGATTACCAAACTGATAATTCCTCATATTATATTCTTCTCCACATAGCAGGCAACAGATTCTCTTCTACTTAACTTTCTTTTCCTTGGAAAGTGAGACATTTCTGCCATGAAACAGGGCTAAAATAGTAAGCAAAGTCAATAAAGACCTCTCTTTCTTCCCAGATGCTGAGCTATGACCCCACAGTACCTGGTGACTGGACAAGGTCCACGTTTCACAGGTATGCTTTTAAAATGACAAACATACAGCTGTACTGCCCAGAATCCTATGTAGGTGTTTTTATAGCATGTTTTATTTGTGTATTAAGACAACCTTGCTTCTATTTCTTCCATTTGCATCCTATCTCACAGAATAAGAGAAAGTTTACTTTATTAAATGTCTTATCACAGTCTTAAATAGTACAACTTCATATTTGTAACTATATTTGTTTGTCCTTCATCTAAAACTTACTTACTCACTTTTAATTCTGTAACTCTGAGTTGCTTGTCCTACTTTCTAAATCTTCCCGACCAGGCCTAACAGATGATGGAAGAAGACAGGAACAGTCTACCTGCAGACTTGTCGCAGTCACTCTGGTTGTTGCTTGGCTGTGTGGAAAAGCTCTCTGAGGCTCTCTGGCCCCAAGTCCCCATGTGTGTCCATGACCTTGACAAGGACTATAACTGCTTACTTGCAAGGAATAATATACAAAGATAAATTTCTGTTCTTTCTTCTTGGAAATATATACTCTAGAAGGAAGATATGAACTGTCGTTACAATTTTAGATCCAAGTTTATTTTACTTTATACTCTGAAGCTAAAATATTTTGTTTCTAGAGGTCCTACTAAGTGACTTAGCAAAACAATTTAATAGACTATCCCATTTTTCACCAAATCATGGACTCTCTCTCCTAAATGTCTCTCATTCATTTGTGGTTTGCATTTCCACTCACTTGGACCTTTAATATATCCATATAGATTCTTTCTCTCCTTTCAGTCTTCTGGACAGTATCACAAAAAATGTCTTTTCTGTGCTTGAATTGTATCACTTATTTGCTTGAAAACCTTTTATAATATCTCAAACTATTATGTTCCAAATTACTCTAGTTGGCAAACCACCCTATTAGCAGATGGCTGCAAGATCCAGTTCATCCTGATGCCCCGTGTTTCCCACAGTGAGCTGTTCCAGCATCACCACATGTAAGCTATCACAGATCCTACTGCCTCAGCCTTAGGGACCCTCTCTTCTTTCTCTCCTCTACCTTCATTGTAAGGCACACCTTTTAAATATTTCTGAGGTAGGAGGAATCTTAAAGTTGATGTTAGAAGAAAACTGCTGGCTTCTAGGCAAAGAATTTTATCACTGGGTATACATGCAATCAGGTTCACTTAGGAGTTCTGCATATCTGGTTATCATCTCAATTAAGTTATTTCCATTGATAGCACTGCAAGTGCATGAAATTTATTTAAATGTATACCCATAATTATCCTGAAAATATCTTTTAAATATTACATTATGATGCAACATTCAAATGAAAAGTTATCGGAAACATAGAAGAATGCTGTCCTGTGTGTAGTAATGTAGCCAAAGGCAGGAGAACTTGCTAAATCCAGCTGATTATAGTTTAGATTTATCAAAACATGAACCATGAGAGATTGTTTTTGAAGCACTAAATATCTGTCTCACAGGAATTTCCATCTGAATCTCAAGAAATCTGCTTAACTTCCCTTAGCTAAAGAGAAGAATACTATGGGATTAACCAAAAAGGAAATACAAATGAAAACCTGTTTCTCTTCCATCCAAATCCCCCCAAAGTTATATTTTCAGTCCTAACAAGATCAAGATCACAAATGTCAGCTCTGGAAAGCCACGCGTTCCAGTCTTGCTACATACACCTAACTATTGATTGCCAAGTGATTCAAAAGACTTTCTCAATCTAGAAAAAGCTACATTGCAAACTTACAGTATAGGATGGAAGCATATAAATTTATGCCCTTTGTAGGTTTGAGTCAATATCTGTATCTACTTTAATGTTTCTTCTGTTTTCTCCACAGCTGTTATTTTACTGAGGATTCATTGTCCAACTGATGACATCTTAGACTAAGGGATTCTGATAGTATTTCTCTGTTAGGCATTGTCATATACAGCTGCCTGAATCTTTGTGCAACTTATATGCCCCATTTTATAGATAGATAAACTGGCTCGGTATCTCTATTTACAGATAAGTAAACTGACTTAAACTGGATATTGAAGTTACTTGCCTGAGAGGTACAGCAAGGAAGGTACGGAAGCACTTGACTCTGATCCAATCCCAGTGTTAAAGCTCTTGACCACAATGCTGTGTGTGTGTCTGACATTAGTCACAACAGAGTCTGTTGCTTTGTTGAGAATGTAATAGCCATGTCTTCTGTTGTCTAACTGTCTGACTCGACTCAGTCGTTAGTAGGATGGGCCCAATGATCCTAAGAACACATACACATTATTAGCTGAGTGAGTTCTCTTTGTAATGTCAGCTTTAAAAGTAGGCAGACTTGTTTCCATCTCTCTTTTTTTTTTCCCTGTGCTGTACATTGCTCAGATAGATTAAAACTACTTACATTAGCAAGAAACTATAATTTATACCTCTTTTCTCACTTGCATATAGCTGGACAGATGATAAGCAATCAATATACTTATTAGTGAATAATCCTCAGTTTCGAAAGAAACAAATACAGTTTGTTATTTTTAAAAACAGGAATTTTGGCTCATTCTCCTATTCTACCATTGTTCAATTTCTCTTGAATCAGGATCCAACAACTAAGACTCCATCTTTGAGTCTTCATAAAACTACCTCCTTCAGTCTTTCTCCTCCTCCTTTTCTCAGCAGCAAAAGTCATAATGATCTTAATGCAATAAATGACAATATCCCTATTTACCCCCAGAACATTTATGACAGTATTTGATCTAGGGCACAGCAGCTGGGACAAGGAGCTCCAAGAATAATCATGCTTCCTGTTTCCCATTTGATCTCCATCCCCCTAACATGTCACCCATCGAAGAGGTCTGATGGCAGCTATCCATCAACTTCTGGAAGTTTCTGAGCCCCGTACATGAAGGACGGAAAGTGGCACAAACAGGCAAAAGCTATTTTAGTGGACTGAACTCTCAGAACTGAGCTACTTGACTATCAAATTCCATCCTTCAACAAAACACATCTAACTTTGGTTTGTTTTCATATTCTAAATAGCAATTGTAACTGTTTAGGTTCTTATCTCTCTGCAACTCTACCTTAATGGATTGAGGCTGGCAACAATTAAATGTGAAATTTGTAACTATTCCGGTATGAAAAAGAATGAACACAGTAAGCACAACACATTCTTGTGGCCAAAGAGTTGACTTTTATTAGCTTCTAAGGTTAAAAATTACTTAATATCCCCCAGTCTTTCTTTGCCTATGAATAGCATTTATACTTCAAAATGGAATTTGGAATTAAGTATTCCTTTAGAGATTACCCAGATTAGCCTGCCCTGAAAATCTTAAAATAATATTTCGAAATTTGATTTGTCTAAAATTTAAACACCTAACTTTAACCTTGTATTCCCTCATTCTGAGCTGTAACCACTGTTTGGTATTTATGGAAAACAGCTCTAAGTTAATGAAAGAAAATATATACCATTAAAAATCTATATGCCGATTAGATTTATAGAGCATAATTCAATAATTTTTTATAAAGCAATGAAAACACTTGCCAACTCTCATGAAAAACAACCATATGTTTCAGTTTTAATAATGAAAATGTTTTATAAATAAGTTCCAATTATGGTCCATATTATTTAAAAAGCATTCAGTCTTTTCCTCTTCCAAACATGTTTTTTCTCTGTCATTGAGCACCCTTAATAATTTACATGTAAATTTATAGTATTTCCAGATTTATTATTTTTAACCACAAAAAAAGACATTTATGTTTTTTCTCTTTCATTTTCTAATATTCCTGAAAAGGACATTTATCAAATGTGAAGATTAATGTATCAATTATGAAAATGTTTTATTGTTGTATGAACTACTTTTATCCATAGATTTCAAGGCAAATTAAATCATGAGCATAGATTCTTCTATCAAATTCAGGGATAGAAAATTCATTCTATGCATTAATATGCTCATTTAGATTATATGAAAATAAAACTTTTAATGTCTTTTATATATCCCCCATATCACTTATGTGTAGGTATAAAATACTGCCAGAGTCTTTCTGGAAAGCAGTTTGGTAATATGCATTAAGAGCTGTAAAAAAGTTCTTATTCTTTGACCCAGAGACTATTTTAAGGACATAATCACCAAGGATTACCAAACTTTTTATATAAGAGTGTTTATTACATTGCTATTCTTAATAGTGACAAACTGGAAATATCATCAATGTCCAATGATATAGACCTAGTTAAGTAACTTAGGTCAGTCTACTTCGTGACATTCTTAGAAACAATAAAACTTCAGGTTTTAGAGATACAGACAAAAGCTTATGATAAAATGTCAAGTTTAAAAAAAGACAATACTATACATTTTACATTGTATATTTTAGCAATTTACAAAATAAAATTATAATCTATATAATAATTGGATAAGATGGATAAAAATGGGAACCCAAGATAGAAGGAAACATACCTTAATTCACTTATTCTTGATTTTGAGTGGTGTGATCATGAGGGTTTTAAAAACTTCTTTGTATTTTTATACTTTCTACAATAAACACCCATTTTATTTTTTCATAAGAGAAAAACAGTGTATCATAATCTTAAAGTAGCTACTCAGAACACAAGACATTGAAAGAAAAGACTGACAAAGAAAAAACAAAGATAGTAACACAAAACTTTCTTTTTAATGAACTAAAAGAAACCACCCGTTATTCTTTAATCATAAAGCTGTCACTAAAAATAATTTGCAAAAAAATTATCAGAAAATGTAATATTTAAATATGTGATAATAAAGAAAATGACTTATTGAGACAGAAAATTGCATGTAAGTGAAAAAGATATTTCAATAACATTTCGCCTAATGTGCCCTAATTCTTAGTAAATATGTATATATATATGAATTTGTAACAAAAAAGTTTGATGGATGAATACAAAATTTAGATAGGGACTCTCTTGAGCTTGTGACTATATAGGTAATCTCCATTGCCTAAAGATTTATAGTCTTTATACAACTTTTTAATTGCACATACTCACCACTAAGCATTTTGCCCATTCACATGTGTTTTTATTAAACATATTTGTGATGTATAGTAATGATCTCTATACATTATAAAGATAAAATGTGAATATTAAGAAAATGAGATATAAAATAAATTCCTATTATTTCCTGTTTCCAAAGGATCATCTTGGACTATGAAGACTATTTTAGAGAATACACATCAAGACCTAGTATTTAGGAATATGATCTTTTTTTAAATTATGAAATAGTTCAAAAATAGTGTAAAGAACAGAAAATAATATAATGATAGATTCCTGTGCCACTATCCAGATTTAATAAAACTAAGCATTTTGCTTCATTTGCTTCAGATCCTTTTAAAAAATAAAATAAAACTATGTAGATTTAATTATTCCTCCTGCTTGCTGCCCAGAAGAAACCTCTGTATAGAAGATGTAATACTATTGCTCACAACCTCATCATCATAGTTGTAGCATATATAGGTACCCACATCAAAATAGAAGTGAATTTAAAAAAATGATATAAATGATTTCAAAATGTATATATACATATCCTTTTGCAAATTGCTTTTTTTGAACAAGTCTTTTCTCAAAATGTATTCTTGTATCTCTAACCCATTCATTTTAACCATTGTATAGTAATATTTTATTTTCTGATTTATATTTCTATTTCACAATTGATAGAACATTCATGCTGTTCCCAGGTTGGTGTTGGTGGTGTCGTTTTGGTTTCTTGGGTATTTTTTCCTTTTTCCATTTCAATGCTGCAGTGAGTAGTTTTAATACATGACCTCTTATACACATGAACAAAAATTTCTTTATTGTTTATACCTAGGCTAGAAATTGCTGTTTTTGAGATATGCTCAATTTCAATTATATTAAATGTTGCCAGGTTCAAAGGCAGGTCAAAAAATACAGTGTGTTTAAATAAAAACTATTTATTGCAGTAAAAGACACATTGCCATTAATCCCCTTTAAAATACTTCCCCTTGCTTTAAGCATACTAATTCTATCATTCTTGACACTTTCTGAAGCAGTTCTAAAAGTTCTCTTTTGCGAGTGTCTTTATGAGGTGTAATCAAAAATATAGTGAATACTGTTGCGCTAAGCACTATACAACAAGAAGGCAGGTTTGTAAAAAGCATGGCAGTGTGTCCTCCTCTACCTTATTCACCAGACCCGGTACTGTGCAACTTCTGACTGTTTCCCAAGGTCAAAATGACCATGAAAGATAAACATTTTAAGTCAATTCAAGACATGGAGGTAGCCACAACAGCACAACTAAAGACATTCATGAAAGAGGGTTTCTAGAACTGCTTCAGAAAGTGGCAAGAACTATCAGATAAGTATGTTCAAACTGATGAGGGATATTTTGAGTATGTTTTATTGTTATAAATTTTAAATTTAAGCATTCTCCATAATTATTGGTCACGCCACATATCTTCAAAGGGATTAGATGCTTTACACTCCTAGAACTAATGAGCAAATATGTGTGCATTTGTGCACACACACACACACACACAAATACACACACACACATTTTTTTTTATCAGTAATATGTATTGCAAACATATTCTACCAGTCTGCAGGTCTTTCCCAGTTTTTTTTTTAAGTCTAATTCATCAATCTTTTGTACTTTACCTCTACAAAAATCCTTCTCCATCCCATTTTTACATATTTTTCAGTATCTAATCTATACAATTTTAAGGTTTGTTCACATATCAGAAATTTATTTTTGTATATGGATAAGTAATCTAGGTCCGAGGATTTAGCTCAGTGGCTTAAGTGCCTGCCTGGCAAGCGTGAGGTCATGAGTTTGATCCCTGGTACCACAAAAAAGAAAAAAAAAAAAAGGTAAGTAATTACAAATTCTTATGTATATTCAATATTTTTCTACATAACACTTTACTATTTAAAAATTCTACTGAACTATCATGTCTACTTCTGGACTTTCTGTCCTCCCTTGGACCTTTCTGTCTGTTAAGTATTACCCCATGTTGATTACTATAACATTACAAGAAACCTTGATATCACCTACACTGAGTTTCCCCTCTAGTCTTCTTTGAACCTGCCTTGGCTCATTTTTGGTCCTTTATCTTCATGCAAGCCTTAGGTTCAGCTTGTCACATTCCACTCACCCTTATGGTGAGCAAACTTTCTGTCCATGGCTTATTCATAGTGGATGAAGACAGCAGAGTCCCATTGCTCCAGAACCTTTCCTGGTTTCTCCGTAAGTGGCAAGCTCAGTTAACTAAATCCTAGGGCGTTAGTTCAGTATCATTTCTTCTACTCAAGGTTTTCTTCAGTAAAGTGCTATCTTCTCAATAAGGGAAGTACCATTGCACACATAATTTTGAAGGCTCGCTTTGATCTTCTCTCATTCTCTCTTTCCACACAGACATTCCAATATACTCACCACTTACTCAAAAGTTGGTCAGCTACTTTTCAAAGAATTTATTGGATTGTATGCCAAGTGAGCATGATTTTTTTAAACCCCAAAGCAGTATGCATGATTTAACCTATGGTCTAACAATTAGTAGAACACTTATAATCAAAATGGGCCTGAAGAAGACCAACATGAATAGTTTGTCAAATGGTATTTATCTAACTCTTGACAAGATTAATCATTGGATCATATCAAAAGTCATTGTCTTATAAAAGAAAGGGACTGGGAAGAGAGAAAACAGCCAACCTCATTTTTTCTGGTCACACTTAGGATTCTTCTGTTAACAATTTTTCTCCAAGTCCAACTTGTAAATGTACATGAGTATTATATTATGTATTAGTTGTGTGCTCATAACTAATAGCAATTCATTTAAAAATTATATTAGAACTCATATGGTCTAACCAGTCATTTCACCATGCATCCCACCAAAACAAAACACACTAAAAGAAAGTAGAATTTGCTATTGCTATTATTACACTTCAAGGAGATATATTCTACCGCAGATCTCTGTTGTCTTCTTATACTATATTCCTTGAAAATTGCATAAGCAGTCATTTCTGCAGCAAAAATATTGTGTTAAAAGTAGCAAGTTTCAGTGGAAAAGTAGCCTAATTGCTATGATTTTACTTAAATGTACGGTTTTCAGGAGGGACAACCCTATTCCTGCAGACTCTCCAACCACAAATTACCAGGGCTGCAGTCCAGGATATCCTTTGTGAGAACGTCTTGTCATTTCGACACTTTGGTATTTTGGTTTTTGACTTTGGGGACTTGTACATTGTGAACAACCACTGAGAGTTTCAGAAACATTGTCTGTGTATGTTTCCCAAGCTTTCCAGTGTAGACGAACACCTCAGGAAGCCAAAGACCCACAGCCAAAGGAAATCAGCAAAGAGCTAAGGGGAGGGGACATAAAAGAGATATCCTCATCACAACAGAAGAAGGAGGGTTATTTCAGAAGCTTGGACCTGTCTAACCTATGTCTTTCTTTTCTTTTTTTTCTTTTCTTTTTTTTTCTTTTCTTTTCTTTTCTTTTCTTTTCTTTTCTCTTCTTTTCTTTTCTTTGTCATTTATGTTTGTTTCTTTGCTGCTTTGTTTGTGGAAAGCTCTGGGTGGAGAGCTTGCCCAGCGTGAATCCAGACTGGTGGTAACATAGCTGAGCCATTTTTAGACTGGGCTTTGCAGCTACAAGACCATAGGTTCTATCAGGC
>RJWT010014447.1:0-21121 GCA_004365215.1 Cuniculus paca | reverse complement strand
TGTTTTTTACAAATGTTAATTTTTTTTTTTTTTGACTAGTACTGAGGATTGAACTCAAGGCCTTGTGCATGCTAGGCAAGACATACTAAATTTTCAGCTAAAATTTTTTTGTAGAGTCAATGAAATAGAATTGAAATGTTAGTATTAAAGCATGCTTAGTTTAAGGTATTCTTGAAATATCAGTATGCAAGACACAGTAGCTTTTAGAAAAGAAACTATGGTTAACTAGGTTTATTGATACAGAATTTAAAGATTTTTTTTTGAGGCTCTTACTTTCACTTTGTTTATTGTAAATGCATTAACTGCCTCTTCAAATGACATTTGACTGCATTAAATTTTGCATTTACAAAGATCCAATCTATACTAAAAAGTCTGCCACATGGCTTATTTTCACCCATTTGTTTGGAGACTTTTCATTGTTTCCTTTCTTTTATGCTACAGATGGGGACACCTGTAACAAGCTCAAGTACAGCTTCATCCAATTCAGAAAGTCTGTCTGCATCTTCTAAAGCTCTGTTTCCTAGCACAGCACAAGTACGCAGGAAGTTGCAGTTTAAAATTGTTAAAATGGCTTTATAAATTAACCCTTTGGACCCTACATAGCAACTAATCTTTTCTTTAAAATATATAATTTTCTTAAGTAAAATCAGTGTTATTCATTAAAAATCAAATTGTGTGTGAAATTTGAATTCATATTGAAAAAAGAGCACCCCAAAGTCCTTTGGTTCTAAAGGGTTAAAAGCATGTGAGCAGTAAATGCTTTATATAGTATCCAATGGTTAGTCTGATGCATGGTTAAGCTAGTTTTGATTTATGGTGTTTAATGCATCGTATTCAGTGTAAGGAAATTTAGTTCTGTGCATTTGGTTCTAAAGTTGACCTAATCAATATTTTAGATGTTTAATATTATGAAAAGTAACACATTTGTTACTGGTAACTTTTTACTTGGAAGACCCTCCTAAGTTAACCCTTTTGTCCATGATCATCTAGCCATTGCTAATTTGGGGGATATCATACAAAGAATATTTTTACCAAAAAAATCTTAAGGACCTATCTTTAATGTGTTGCCATTGGCATTAATTATCATAAGTAAGTGAAGTTTATTCAAATCCTAATGTTCTATAGTTTCTAACTTTTTTAAGTTGCTCTTTAATTACTTTAAGCAACTATATAGACCGGTAGAAATAGATCACATTAGATTCTGGTATGTGGTATTTTAGCAGTCTGAAATAGTTAAGTACAAAACATGACAGATTAAGTTTTGGGTGAGAAGATAAAAGACATCTGAAAAGTTACATAAGTATTATTTCCTCTGATATGTGACTTTAATGCAGCATTTTTCATCTGTTAACTTTTAATTTTAATTTTATGTTGAGTTTGGTCCTTTAATATATTTGAGGTCTTGTTTTTTAAGTTAATCTGTTCATAAACTCAGCTTTGGGTTTTGAGGTTTCATTGATGGAAGATTGTTTTACAGGCTCAGGCAGCTGTTCAAGGACCTGTTGGTACAGATTTCAAGCCCTTAAATAGTACTCCTGCCACAACTACAGAACCCCCAAAACCTACATTCCCTGCTTATACACAGTCTACAGCTTCAACCACTAGTACTACAAACAGTACTGCAGCAAAACCAGCAGCTTCAATAACAAGTAAGCCTGCTACACTTACAACCACCAGTGCAACCAGTAAGTTGATTCATCCAGATGAGGATATATCACTGGTAAGTTGTTTTCAGTTTTATATTAGCAGCATTTGATTGGGGGGAAAAAAAGTTGTGGTACCTTGTGCATTTGAAAACTGTTAATTTATATTCAGATGGTTTTAGGGTGATTTAATACTTCCCAAATGGTTTTTACCATTCTGATTTTTAATAAACGATAATAAAATAATTATGAATAAAAATAATAAAGTGGATGGTTGTTACATTTTTATCTTAGATGCTTTTCTTTTTTTTCTAACAGAAGATAGTTAAGTTCTCTTAAAAAGCACTTTTAGGTGGGCATGGTGGCACATGCCTATAATCTCAGCACTGAGGAGGTAGAAGAGAGCATCCAGGGACAAAGGGGGCAACTGAGGCAGGAGTTTTAAGCCAGTCTGAACTACATAGTGAGACTGTCTCAGAAAACCATGTTTTGTTTTGTTCTGTTTTGTTTTTTTGTATTTTGCAATAAATGCACATATGTTGATTAAAGAAACCTGTAGGTCCCTTGAAGCCCATGTGAAGGATTTATTTTGATAAAGTTAATACTTAGTTTGATAATATATATATATAGTTGGTTGTTGAAGTAGTAATTCCTGTAAAGTTGTTAGCCTTATTTCAAGTATTATTATTATTATTTTTTTTTTTGTCTTTTTGAGACAGGGTCTTGCTATGCAGTTCAGGCTGACCTTGAGCTCACTTTGTGGCCCAGGCTGGCCTCGAACTTGCAACAATCCTCCTGCCTCAGCCTCCCGAGTGCTGTCAAGTATTAGCATAAGTGATACTATAGCTGTAGTATAGGTGGCTTTGATTGGCAATATTGCACACCTGCAGTCCTAGCACTCAGGTGGATCTCCACAAGGTTGAGATCTGCCTGGAGTATGTAGTGCGTTCTAAGGCCTGAACTCTCCATAGTGAGAGTCTGAAAGCAAACATAACAGAACAAGGATTTTCTTAAGGCATGGAGTAGTTGCACTGGTTTTAGGGAACAAAAGTAATTAGTTGAGAAATGTAAGTTTTTTTAAAGTTACTCTATAAATAAGATTTCAGGTTCTTGCCTTTATACTTAATGTGCCTGTATTCGTGTGTTTAATGTTTTGTGTTTACTTTTATTCGTAGGAAGAGCGAAGGGCACAGTTACCTAAATACCAGCGTAATCTTCCTCGACCAGGACAGGCCCCAATTGGTAACCCACCAGTTGGACCCATTGGAGGTATGATGCCACCACAGCCAGGCATCCCACAGCAGCAAGGAATGAGGCCTCCAATGCCACCTCATGGTATTCCTCTTTTTTTTGTATTTAGTGGATTTCTGGGGATATATATGAAATGTTAAATTTATCTGAAAAGTACATTGCAGTTATGGTACAATTCATATACCAACTCATTCTATTTTTTTGTGTTTGTAATATGTTTTTTAGGTCAGTATGGTGGTCATCATCAAGGCATGCCAGGTTACCTTCCTAGTGCTATGCCGCCATATGGGCAGGGACCGCCGATGGTTCCCCCTTACCAAGGTGGGCCTCCTCGACCTCCAATGGGAATGAGACCTCCTGTAATGTCGCAAGGTGGCCGTTACTGATCTTGCTTCATCCAGTCTAATAGGTTTGGAGATTAAACCTTTTCTCAACTTGTGCTGTTTATATAGCCAAGCTTCCGTCAATAAGGCTTCATTGTGACTTTAACAAAACATTATCTTCCCACATACCAGGAACTATTGGACATTTATTTTACATGGGAAAAATTTATTTGGAATAATAAAGCAGGAACTTTTCCTGAAGTTGCAATTTATACTGTATGGCTTCTTTTTCATGTTTCATCTAGGTTTTTAGAAGTGAAGTATAGTAAATTTGGTTCGTTAAATTGTGAAGGCGCTGGAATTACATGAACATACCACCTTAATAAAGGCAAGTTCTGTAAGCTTACATTGCTATTTGTAAAGTTATGCCTTCACAGCATTTCAGATGCTGTTGGACTTCATGTCCCCAACCTAGCTTGGTGAGGGCTGTAACTATTTCCAAGTAACCTGTACATTGGAAGTCTGAATGTGTAACAATATTTAATGTATTTAGAGTTCCTCATGTTGCAGGGTTTAAGAAATCTGACCCAATAAGGTCATGTGACTTTTTCTGTACTGTTAAACTTCGTTGTAATAAAATGAGAGAAAAATTCATGCCTTTTTATTCATAACCCAGCTGTGGACCACTGCCTGAAAGGTTTGTACATGTGCATGCCACAGTAGATGTCCACAAAATAAAAAATGGTAGTTACCAATACAGTTTTGATAAATCATTGGATTCTGTCTCTCAATAGTAGATTGTTTCTTAGCTGCATGTTTTGAACAGAGCTGTATATATAGAATTGTGTGTTAATACTTAAGTTAACAAAAGAACTTAGATACATGTGAATCATTAATTGATGAATATGAAATCTTTATATTGTGTCACATTTTCACGCCCTTTGGTGTCCTTAGATGGCATAGAATTTAAAATGCAAACCTTAATATTTCTTCTTACTGCTGAAATGTTTAGAACCTAGTGCCAGACCCACTCATTTCCTTCAGATTATTTTTGAAACTTAAATACTGCATGGACCTCAGAAGCTTTTTAGGTACAAAATTCTAGAAGCTTAGGTGCATGCAGTAATAGTTTCTTGTGCTAGTAGTAGTTGGTATATGTTCTATGTATGTTGAGGATGTAAAGGGGTGACTCTTGTGAGGGCAGTTTGATGGCTAACAGTTACATTGGCAACTTTTATTACGTTCCTGGAACGTTACATTGTTCATTGCATTAGATGGGTACCTTTCCTTATTAAGCCTGGCTTTGCTAGTAAACTTTTTACCCTTGAATTTTTTTTTTTTTTTTGTGGTACCGTGAGTTGAACTCAGGACGACTTTGGTTTGCCAGGCAGGCACTTGTGCCGCTAAGCTATATCCCTAGCCCTCATACTTGGAAATTTTGAGTACTACTGTGTTCCTTTAGAGAATTTTTCTGTAGAAATGACTGCTTTTGGAAGTCTCTTATAATAATACCTGTTGTTGGCCTAGTTAGCGGCATGACTTTAAAAAATGGTAATATTTTAATCACTTACATGTAGGTTTTGATTACAAGTGCAGTCTGCAGTTTTTTACAAATTTTTTGAAGTTTCAAGGTAAAACTAACTTTTTAGGGAATTAAATTGAAAAAATACTACATGAGTTTACTCCCCTGGTTTTATAGCTCTTGTGCTGTGGTACCATTGAGATGCAAAATATTCCAGATTGAAAAGAAAATGTCCATATATCACCAAGAATATTTCTTTCTGCTAGCAACTAAGTGTCAGATCCTTCTTTCACTGAATGTGCCTGCTTAATTGACTCGTTTGGAATATGCACATAGTTAGACTTGGCAGCATACTTCGTATACTGCAGGAAAAACAGAACCCTGTATTGAAAGTATTTAAGGAGGCTGAGGCATGAGGATCACAAATTTGAGGCCGTCCTGGGCTACATGGCAAGACCCTGTTTCAAAAAAACACACTCAAAAAAAGAAAGTATCTACTATTTAAGGTTAAGATGGCAGAATTAAATTTAGAATGATTAAATAGGAAATGTTCTCCCCTATCAGCTGTCTCAGAAATTTCACATGTAGTCTTACCAGCAAAATGCAGAAGTTAGTAGACCTGATTCAAAGAAAATCATACAGAGCTTTATTTGCATTTTATGCAAAGAAGGCCAGTGTTTTATGAATGTTTATTGCCCTTAGGTTTGAAAGAAGAAAACAACTTTTTAGTAAGTGATGAGATTCTTATTAAAAATTAATTGAAAGTGTTATACATGGTATATGATCTTGTGTTTTTAGCTACATAGCTCAGAGGTGTGGTGCCCATTTAGTATATTTGTTTTTCTTTATCCATTTAGTATACTTAAACCATCAATTTTGCGTGCACCCAAGGATAATTAAGCTTCTAGAAAATATCTTTTACCTAAGTGCTTCTGGGGTCTGTAATGTGATTTGGGAGTGGATAAAATTGAATAACTTTGCTACTTTGGCTTATGCTTCCTCGGTAATATGCGAAGTTCAGTCAAAGTGAATCGCAGTTGTCCTCACACAAAACTACTTTTGGGATTTGATATATTCAGGCAGGTACTTGTGGTTGCCATAATTAAGGAAGTTGGAAGATTAATAGGGGGCAGTTTTGGCTGTACCTTCTGTCCACTCCTGTTAACCATATTTAAAAAGCAGAAACAACTTAAACATTCTGTCTGGCACTAGTTTCTTATAAAAGGTTTTACTACTAGTGATAATAACAAGACCAGCAGATGAGGATCAGCTTTCCAGTGGGTGCTATAATTACGATTTGAATACATTATATTTTAGTAATTTCTCACACAATTGGTATTAGATGTGAGGAAAATACCTATTCCACTGATCAAGTTATGTAATGAACTTAGTTTAATTAAATTTATTGAGGGGGAAATTCTCCCCCAAAATCAAGAGTGGGGTTCAAGTGAAATTGTAGAAGACAAAAGGAACTGCTCTTTTTCCTTTGTTTGCTTGATCATTGGGATTTAAAAAAAATTTTTTTTAATGCATGTCTTTTAAATTAATTGGGTAATGTTTTTCTAAAATTAAAATTTTTTTCTTCCTATAGCCCTGCCATAGGACAGGCTGAGGCTGAGTCTCAGTGTTGCCCTGTTCAGTCTGAGGCAAGTGGGATTTATTTTATTCCTTATAGGGGCTTTCACAGCTTTATGGCTGTTGGATATTTATGTCCCCAAACTTGCAGCAAGTTTGGTGAAGGCCCCTAAGTTTAATTAAATTTAGGATTTTTATATTCTTTTGGCAGAGAAGGCTCTATATTAATATTCACGTTTGACTGTGGTGTTAAACATTTAATTTATTTAATAGCTTCAATAAAGCTTGTTTTACTGTATTGAACTTCAGCAAATAATTTGATATTCTTGATTTGGAGGCAATGAATGTTCAAATTTTTTACTTTCTAGGAAAATCTTACTGGTTATTTTCTCCTGAAACTTAAATTTAACCTCAAGGATAAGTAATTACCGGAAATGACATAGGTACTGAAATCTGTATTACACTTGAATTTATGCATTGAACATCAAGGTTGAAAGGTCATCTGGAAAAGCTTGTGATATTTAATTTTTCAAACATCCTCACCACATTAGAGCAAATGTTAATGTAGAGCCCTATGAAGAGTGGGAAGATGATATCTCTGTGTACTTGTGTGGTTTGGATGGGTATATAGAGTACACGTCTGTTAAAGGGGTGGTATGGGCTTTGCAGACCTGTCAGCATGGATCACTGAATTTCAGGTAGCTGAATACAAATTGGATCATATGACAAAGCTACTTTTATAATGTGCTAAAGTGATTTTGAAATGATTACTTATGAGGTTCATTTTCAACTTTACTGCTGATCAGTGTTTTATACAAAATGGGTACATGAATAGAATCCACGTTGTTTCTAAGAGTTATTTGGTCAGAAGAGTTGTATGGGTGTCTATTGCAGGGAATAAAAAAGAGAAATGGAAGAGAGGCCAAAATGTAAATCTGGATTTTTTTCTCCCCATTGTATTCGAGCCACCATCCTATCTAGCTAGCAATTTACTCTGAACAGTAATTGTGTATAGTGTACAATACCCAGTAAACCTGGGATTGTGATTTTTCATTCAAAGGTTATAAAATGCATTAAAGGATTCCAGATGCTGCCCTATTTTAGAACATAGGCTTTTCATAAACACAAATTTTGTTGCTTCCATGACAAAATATTTTACTGTAATATTACATAACTTAGTAATTTAATATTTTAGGACTTTACTGGGAGCTCTGTTACATTGTTCCCACCATTCTCCAATAAATGAAATCCCTTTTTGGGGAGGTACTGGGAATCAAACTCAGGGCCTCACATTTGTCAGGCAAGCACTTTGCCAATGAGCTACATCCCCCACCCAATAAATGAAAGCTTTCAAAGCTCCTTGACATAATTCTAGCTGGACATGGTGGTGCATGCCTGTAATCTCAGCACTCAGGAGGCTGAGGCAGGATGATCTCTGGAAGTTCAAGACCAGCTACATAGTGAGACCCCTGTCTCCAACCCCCACTCCATGAAATAGATGAGGGGTGGTGTTTACTAATGGCACAGTTTGTTGGAGAGGGCAATAACTAATTTAAGATGTATCCTTCGGGACTGCAGGTGTAGCTCAGCAGGGCACTACTTGCCTGGCATGTACGAAGTCTTAGGTTTGATCCCCAGCAGCCCACCCCCACCCCCACCCGAGAAGAAAATTCTGTATCCTTTGATATCTTGTTAATTCTGTGACCAAATAGTTTTGATAGTTACAAAATTTTCAGTTGTCTATATTAAGTCTACTAGTAAAAATAACTTGGTGAAAATATTGAAGTCACTAAGATAAAATTTTGATTGCGTAAACCAATAAAAGTGGATGTATACAACACTTATGTGTTAGGGGTTAAAAACATATTAAATGTGTACCCAAAATTTTTATAAATCTGGTATATCCTTTTTTAAAGGTGTTATTTGCCTACATAGAACTGAGTAATTTTTGAACATTTGCCCAAAGTTAAATTCATTTCTCTTATCGAACTTAATATGGAAAAGTCCTAAAAGGAGATTCATTTATGAGACTATGGACTATAGGGCAGATTTTTGTAAGTAAACATTCCTCTAATTCTCTTTAACCATCTCATGACAGTGAGCGTTAACTCCTTTCTTTTTAACCCTTTATTTTGTTTTATGTCATCCAAATCATTTTAACAATCTTTGGTTTTATTTTATAGCAAAGGAATCATCTCATTTCTATATTTCCTAGTAAAATATGAAACACTGATGTGGTGGTGCATTCCTTTAATTCCAGTGCTTGGGAGACTGAGGCCAGGAGGATTGCAAGATAGAAGCAGGCCATCTTGGGCTACATAGCAATATCCTAGCTCAAGAAAACAAACTGCATTACTTTAACAATGTTGTATATAGTCAGTTCAAATGTGGATATTCATAGTTATGTAATTAATGTTGCTTTGGGTGGGAGGGTTGAGACTGTGTTGCTTAGGTCAGGCTGGCCCTGAACTCAACGGCAATCCTCCTACCTCAGTCTATCTACCGAGTGCTAGAATTAAAGGCATGCACCACCATGTCCAGCAACGCTAAATTTTTGGAAGTGCAATGTCTTTTGTGGGGGAGGGTACCAGGAATTGAACTGAGGACCTCATACTTGCCAGTCAGGCACTGTGCCTCTGAGATATATCCCCGGCCCCAGAGTACAATGTCTTAAGCTCTTAGAAATTCGTGTATCGGATCTAAGTCAAATGAATGCATAGGAATTGAGAAAAGCAGAACTTAAGTTTGAGCCCCTTTTGAATATATCCACTTCTTCCGAAAGTGTTTTTTGAAGTTGAACTTAATTTTTTTTTAAACATTAGTTTGTTGATGCATAATTGTACATTTTTTATGAGGTAAAGTTTGCCAAGTGGTGAACCCTTAAAACATTCATATTTTTAAATGTTCTGACTTGGATTCTTTTTAGAAATAGATTTAAGTAGCATAATCAAAAAGTAATGCTCAGCTGGGCCTCGTCGTGCACGCCTGTAATCCCAGCACTCGGGAGGCTGAGACAGGAGGATTGTTGTGAGTTCAAGACCAGCCTGGGCTACAAAGTGAGCTCAAGGCCAGCCTTAACAGCATAGTGAGACCCTGTCTCAAAAAGACAAGGGCTGGGGATTTAGCTCAGCGGACTAAGCGCCTGCCTAGCAAGTGCAAGGTTGTGAGTTTGATCCCTGGTGCTGGAAAAAAACAAAACAAAACTCAAAATTGCTTTTAGTAAACCCTGTTTTTTCCTGTCCTGAGTTGTGTATATTCTTGCATAATATTTGGTTCTAAACGATAGAGCTTTGCTTTACTTTAAATCTGTTCAGTTAATGTCCTATATTTTCATGGTAAAATGTATTATACTAGGGAGAATGTAGAAGTAACAGGAAGGTGGAATTTTGCAGCATCTTAAAAGAGATGTTCATTATAGTTAATTTGAACTATTTTCTATTTGGAGCAGTTTGAGCACTCATAAATCAGATTGGCTGATTTGACAGAACCTTCCATGGTTAGGTTCATTAGAAGATACGTGAGAATTTAATTTATTGATGCCCAATTTGGATGAAAATCAAGAATGAAACTGGGGATGTAGCTCACCGGTAGATGGACACGGCCCTGGATTAAATCTTTACCCAAAAAAGAGAAACGAAGCCTTTCCCCAGTGTATTATACATAAACCAATAGTAGTTGTTTGGAAAAGACAGTTTGTAAGAACCTTAACTATAAAGAAAGGTAGTGTTCCTGCTATTTGGGTTTTTGACTTTTCACTATTCGTATTCTGCTGTAGGCATTACACTTTATTTCTAAATTATGCAAAAGTGTATTAAGGACCGAGGATTTAGTTCGGTGGCCTAAGTGCCTGCCTGACAACCGCGAAGTCGCGAGTTCCATCCCCAGTGCTGGGGGGAAAAAATGTGTATTAAAAGAGAATTTGCAGTATCATCTAGGGGTGTTGTGGCACAAGCCTGTAAGATTACCACGCTCCAACCCACCCGGGCAACTGAGCAAGACCCTATCTGAAAATAGAAAAGGGGTTAGGTCAGAATGTAGCTCAGTGCAACGGCCTGGGTTTGATCCCCACTACTGCAAGGAGAAAATAAAAATTTTTTTTTCAGTATTATTTTCCAGACCAGTTAACTACTCAAAAGAAGAGTTAAAATTTCACAGGTTTGAATCAGAAATGTGGATCATCTGTTTATTAAACCAAGCTCCCTATTTTGAAACAATCTTGCTAATGTCATTTAAGAAGTAATAGAATTTGCTTTTCAGTGCATGTTTTTAAAATTAAAAATGTTTTCAGTTTTATAAAAATTGAAAAGCTATGAAGATTTCTTGTAGGGGTGTGTCTACATATTAAATTTAGAAGAGACATACATGCCAGCCCCCCCTTTTTTTTAGTGCAACCAATTATTTCCAGCACAATTCACATTAGAGTTGGTTAAAATTGAGATATGTCCAAGAGATACTCAGTGTTACTAGCTCATTCTCATAAAGTCACTCTAAATTTAATAGTATAACATAACTTCTGTTAAACTTAGGGAATATTTTCAGTGTATTACTGTCAGACTCTGAGGAAATTAAATGCACATTGACTTTTAAACTATGGATTGAGCTCCTCAGTTTAATACAATTTGTGTTTTTGTTAACTAGCAGCAGAATTTCAGCATTTGCTACTTACTGGTAGAGAAGAAAAATCCCACAGCCCTGCCAGTACAGGTTAGTTTAATCTGTAAGTACCTGATGTTCCTATTTTTTTTTTTTCAAACATATCCATATAACCCACACAAAGAAGAAAGCTGTGCAGTTACTTAAATGTGAGTATAACTAATAACATCCATTGGACACTTTCAAACACTCAATACTCGGGGCAAAGTACTTCCAGGTTTGCTAACTACAGTTGTAATAATCGTTTAGTACTTTATTACTTTAGTAGATATGTACCTAAGTAGATATGTGGTACATAAAAGGAAGAGTGAAAGCTCCAGTTGGTTTTGCCTTGTTGATACACAATAAGAAATCTAGGGCTTTGGGTCCCAGCATCTTTGACTTAAGCCACTCCAGTAGTGGTTCTTAAATTCGCCTTTTAACTTTACAGTGTGAATCAACCTAAGAAAAAGTAAGTTTCCTTATTTCTAGGAGTGATAAATGATATGTAATCGTAGACTAGAAAATATTTTTATACTGCTTATTTGATCTTAAATGTTTTTAGTAACACATGTGAATGACTTTTCATCTTTTTTGCGAAGTATAACCTATTAATATACCTCTGTGTGTTGATTTTATTGCGAGTTCGCAGACCTTTTTAATACTCAAATGAAAACTACTTGTCAAAAAACCTAGTGAGATATCTCAAGGAATTTTTTGGAAGGGCATTGGGTTTTGAAAGATGTTAACTTTTTTATTACCATTTTTGGGGGCTAGGGCTATAGCTCGGTGGCACAGTGCCTGCCTGGCAAGCGCAAGGTCCTGAGTTTGATTCTTCGTACTAAAAACAAAGAAAAAAAATTTTTTCATCATAGCAGATATCATTGTTTGAACCATTCTTGAGAGATTTTCTTTAACCCTTAATATTACTTTTATGTTGGTTCAACCTGAAAACACTAAAGAGAGAGGAATAAAGTCCAATGCTTTGTACAAGCCTGAAGCATCCTTTAAGATCTGTAGCACTGATACACTTTATTGGGTTCCTCCTCTGTACTGTAAGCATTATGTTTAGTTTGAGATGATCTAGCCATGTAGTTCATCTTGTGTGCTCTTAAACTGGATAGTTATTAGCCATTCTGAAAATGTATTATCTTTATTTTATTTGGAAGTCATGTGTTAAATCTTTAAAAAGAAACAATAGGTTTATCAACATAATAAAATATATTTTATAAGATGTCTTGTTTTACTATAAAACTGCCCAAGGGCTTAAGTTTCATTGCCTTTCACAGTTTAATCTGTATAAGAACTGGCGTAGATACAGTGGAAATGGTTTTCCTTAAAACCATCTCTTTAAAGCTGCTTTTCCGGTGAGTACTATACTATACTTCTGTGTAACACCATTTTTTACCTTTTAAAATTAACTGAAATTGGACTGGTCAAAGAGGTGAGCGATCTAAATTTAAATTTCTACATCTCATTAGGTATTACTTGCATTAGGAATAAAGCTGATGGTTATTTTACCACCACGTTTCTACTTCTGGTTTACTTTTTTCTGACCTTCACTTAATAAAATATATATACAAACTCTTAAGACTTAAGATTTTCTTTTTAGTTGATAGCCAAATGGTTTTTCTCATTGCTTTTGATTTCTCAAATAATTTAAAATACCACAACTTGTTTCTGTTCTTGTTAAAGCTGTCATTGGAGTGATTCAGTTGTGATTGAATTGGGAAGGAGGTGGGTTCTTCTTTGGTCATGCAGACCAGTTGATGATAGAATTCTCTTTGAGGCTTAAAGTTCTCAAGTGTATTATTTCATAAATTACTGGAACTCTGGTTAGAGAAACTGGTTTCTGGGACTTATATATACCAGTAAAAATTAGTCTTCGAGTGTATTTCTTAATTTATGCCCCGTTTTTTCCTATGTAACACAAGGATTTCATTCCTTTCGGTTTTTAGCCACATTCAAGATGATGTCAAGAGTTGAGGGTATTTTCAAACTGTTTGCTGCTTGATCTTTGTGAATCAGTGAACTCTTCATGCTTTTTAGTTTGAGCAGTCAACGTTTTTTAAATAAATATGAAATTAATAATTGAGTATGTGATACAGTAATCTAATCTTCTAGATAAGCACTCAAAAAGTGTGGACCCTCAATTTATGTCTTAAGATTTAAAGGAAACTAAATTCCTAAGGAACTGTGTCCCATCCAAGCAGGGAAAAGCAGACTGAAAAACTGGTAAGTATGCAATTTTAAATGTGTGTAGTAGAGTAAGTAGCCAAATTTCTCTCTCTCTCTCTTCCTGTCTCTCTCTCTCGCGCGCGCGCTCTGTCTCTCTCTCTCTCTCTTTCTCTCTCTCTCTCTTTCTCTCTCTTTCTTTCTTTCTGTCCTTCCTTTGTTTTGGGTACCACGAATTGAACTCAGGACCTTGCGCTTGCCAGACAGGCACTTGTGCTGCTGAGCTATATCCCTGGCTCCATATTCTTAATACTTAGAAGTGAAGAAGAATTCAAAAATCTCCTTTGGGACTTATAGGATATGTCTTGACATTTTTCACAAACTTGTGTGCACAGTGATTAAACTGAAGTGTACTTGACTCATTTGTCTGGTTTTCCTTTTTTAAAAAATTTTGTGTGGTATTTTAAATACTAATTTTTATTTCAAGCTTTTTGCAGGGTAGAAATAAGTGGCTGTCAAAAGAAAATGTCTTCAAGAAGAATTACTTAAATGTCCTTTTTTAAAAACCCAGTAATGACTTTCAGCTTACTTAAATCTTTTTCAGCTCCAGTTAAGAGTGACAGTAGGCAGCTAATCAAAATAGAAAAACTCACTATGCTTCTGGAATATTGTAGGAATTAATGCATGATTGTGAAATGGTATTAAGCCATACTTGATTTGCATAGAGGTTGTGCTTTTAAGGGAGAAAAGTAGGTGAAAGAGGCCCAAACTTTGATGTATTAATGAAGATAATAGAGGTTAAAGTGAAAATTTTTTATTTCCTGTGGCAATGAAAGACGAGTATTTATGAGAAATAGGCCTCCCCTCTTTTTAAATCATGCCAGTGTAGCATCTATTTTATGAAATACTAATATCCCAGAGGGTAGTTTAGAAAGAGGGAGCGTGTGTCTTAATTTAGTCTCTAGGCTTTACTCTAGGTGTTCTGTCAAGAAACGCAGTGAAAAGGAAGTCATTTGGGAGATAGGGTTGTAAGAAGGACCTTTAAAGCACACAGGGAAGGATGAATGGCTAATCCAGAAGTATGACTTAAATGGTCTAGCCACCCAGACATCTTGACGGAAAGCATTTTTAATGTAACTAAATGAGTTTGATGAAGGTTGTGATTAAATACTAGCTTCTAAGCTTTATCAACGTTTAAAAACATTTTTTTTTTTTTGCAGCACCGGGGATTGAACTCACGACCTCGCGCTTGCAACGCAGGCGTTTAGGCCACTGAGCTAAATCCCCAGCCCTTAAGCTTTATCAACGTTAAAGCTCTAACACATGGATTCTGTGGGAGTTTAAGTTTTCCTTACACAAGTAATGTTAACACATCCTGTCACTTTGATATGTCACTTGGAAATATAAGCTTTTGCAAAAGAAACAAGGAAACCACATTTACAGTGTACATTGTTTAATTTTTGTCTACCAGTAGGTTTTGGGGTGAGAGATTTTCTTTATGGAGTCATACACTAAGTAGATTAGAACTCAGTGATAATAAAATTTGTTTCATTTTGCAGTGTCCTACGGATGTTTACTCGGCTTTTAAGTAAGCCAGAACTACCATTTGGAAAACTAGTTATTTCATAATCCAGTGATTCTTAGGTGGTTACCTGAGGATAAGTTTTGCTTTGTGCATTATTAAAAGTCAGCTTTTTTTAAGGAGGAAAGGGTGGACTATCTCCGCCATTCATTAATGTTTGAGTGCCTGTTTTCTACAATGATGAATAAAATAATTTATTTGTTATTTATATTACTTGTCTGAGCTCTTTTATTTACACCCAGAACAGTTTATATTGAGAATGCACTATGATAAATCAGTATGAGCATTTTTTTGTATGCCCTGGGCAACTATAAGCATTTACTTTTATTGACTGTAGACTATAAGGAAAAAAGTATTTAAGAGGTAAAAGCACATTTAGACGTGATGTATGTGATATAGTGCTTACTGAAGTTGGATGGGTAAATTGAGCCATTGTGTAGAGTAAGCCTAAAATTAGAGCTTGAAATCAAATCCTTGTATTTTTATCATTTAATATATAACCTTTAACAAAAATTAATATTAAAATGACAAGTTCCTAGGTTTGTGGTAATCCAGTGCACATGTATAAAGTTTAGGCTGGCCTGGCCCTTGTAAGTGCCCTTTGAATGTTTTCTCTATGTTTATATGAAAGAATAGACACATAGTTTAAGTAACCTTGTCAAGTCAGTGGAAATGGTGGGGGCTAATGGAGGGTTAATTGAAAATCTAAAGATGCTATTTAGTAAATATGTATCTGCTTGGTTACAGTCCTGTATGCAGATAGTGGACAGGAAATGCGTCAGAAGAGAACCATTGAAACTGAGGGTTTTAAGAAGCAAGCCCTTGAAGTCTTGTTGGGTAACAGTATATCAAGGATAGTAGGTACAGGAGCTGTGGAATGAATGGCAAAGGCATAGAATCTTAGGAAAACGGGATCTAAGTAGTAATTGAGGGAGTGTCATATGAAAAAGATGGAAGCTGGGCGTGCTGGTGCATGCCTATAATCCCAGCACTTGGGAGGCTGAGGTAGGATTCCCCTGAGTCCAAAGACATCCTGGGCTACACATAGTAGGACTCTTGTCTCAAAAAAAAAAAGTGGCAAAATCACATAGGACTATGAATTTTATTCTAATGGATGTCTTTGAAGGATTTGAGAGGTGATGATACCTGGTTTGTGATTAAAAGTTCATGCTAAATCAACTGTAATTTGGCCTCCTGTACCAGCATTTGGGAGACAGGCAAAAAGATGGCTAGTTTGAGGCCAGCTGGATAACTAAAAACCTTCAAAAATTTTAAAGGTGCTGGATTATAGTGAGTGGTAGAGGGCCCCTGGGTATATTCCTCAGTACTACAGAGGGTGGAGGATTGAAGATCTAGTAAAGTGGAGAGGAGAAGAAAAAGACTTCATCTTGTGAGTTTAAGGACAAATCTAACAGGGAGAGCTCCCAGAGGAGGTGGAGAAAGGTAATTCTAATGGTTTTGTATCAGGGAAAGTAACATGTGAAGTAGGTCTAGAAGGATTAATAGGATTTAGACAAATTGAAAATGCTGGAGATAGTGGAAAACTAGCACTATAGAGGTATGTGAAAGTTGTAAAGAGTGGGATGGATGTGAGCAGAAATGTACCTCTTTAAAAGGGTGGGGTCATTTGAGGCCACAGTGTAAAGGATCTGTAGTACCACTATTCGCAACACATGTCTTAAGTACTATCCACTAGCCCATTGCACCTCTGGAGCTCAAGCAACACACATTTGTATTAGAAATTGGAGTCCTTTTTTATTCTATCGTGGTACAGTAATATTCATGACGTGTGATTTCTGGACTCAGATGGTGGTACTTAAGACTCTATCACTGCTATTCATGACTGATCCTGGTCATGTGACAGAATGGAATTCGGAAACCTATCTTCCTGCTTTTGGCTAGGTCAAATTGGAATTCCAATCTTGTTCTTGAAGGCTAGATAAATGTTTCTGAAGCTCTTCATTACTTGACCTTAGTTTTCTTTCTTTTTTTTTTTTTTGTACCAGGGATACTCAGGACTCACGCTTACCAGGCAAGTGCTTGAGCCTCTGAGCTAAATCCCTGGCCCTAGGCCTTTGTTTTCTGGGTCACTTTGCAAGTAGTAAATACCTTGATTTTTGTGCCTTTTCTTCCTAATTGTAGGATATTGCTTTCCTATCTCAGAAACCTTTGTGTTGTAGTATATGCCTGTGATCCTAGCAGTCAGGTGGGTGAATCAAGAGGATTGCTGGATTCAAGGCCAGCCTAAACTACATGGTGAGACATTGTCTTTAAAAAAAAATATTTTTTTTAACCTTTTGAAACATTCTCCCTGTGCAGTTTAGGGTGGTCTGGAGCTCACTTGGTAGCCTAGGCTGGTCTCGAACTTGCACAGTCCTCTGCCTCAGCTTCCCAAATGCTGGGATTACAGGTGTGTGTTACCACACCTGGCTCAGGTTTTGTTACATTTGCAGTACTGGGAATTTAACCTAGGACCTCGTTAAGTTATATCTCCACATCTTTTATTTTGAAGCAAGTTTTCATTAAATTGTCCATCACCTGCACTGTGCTGAAATTTGTGAGCCTCCTACCTCCGGTTCCCCAACCCAACCTCACTCTGCAGTACTGGGATTAGGCGTGCGTGCACCACCTTACCAAGTATAACTGTTAAATAGTAACTGAACCCTGGGTGGGCGTGGTGGCGCACTCCTGTAATCCCAGCACTTGGGAGAAGGATCATTGCAAGTTCGAGACCAGCCTGAGCTACAAAGTGAGCTCAAGGCCAGTCTGAACAGCATAGTGAGACCCTGTCTCAAACAACAAAAAAAAAAACCTGAATTGGTCACAGAAGCTTAACTGAAGCATGATTCTCAACAAAGAAGAAGGTTCCTAACATTTGTCCCAAGTGAATGTGCTGTTCATGTAGATTATTTGTACCTGGTGTTTGTACCTGAGCTCATTACTTAGAACAGATCAAGCTTTTGTGTGTGTGTGTGTGTGTGTGTGTGTGTGTGTGTGTGTGTGTGGAATCGAACTCATAACCTTGTGCTTGCCAGACAGGCACTTGTGCCACTGAGCTACATCCCCAGCCCCCAAGTCATTATTTATAAATCTCTCTTTGGCTTCACATCTTTCACATCTCTTTAATGCTTCCTTGAAGTATTTAGTATTGTAATGTGGCAGGTGCTCACAATTTGAGAAGTGGGGTGTGTTGGCACGTGCCTATATAAACCAGCACTCGTGAGGTGGGAGTATCACAAGTTTGCCATCCTGGACAAGTTACTGAGACCATATTTTAAAGGTCTGGGAATGTAGTTTAGTGGTAGATCCTGAATTTGATCCCGAGTACTACCCACAAAAAACAAAAAAGCTTAGACCTAAATGTGAAAGCTAAAACAAGAGGTCTAGAAAAGTAGAAAATATTGTTAGTTTTGAAGTAGATAAGTACTTCTTGCTAATTGTGGCATATGCCTGTAATCCCAGTACTTGAGAGGCTGAGTCAGAAGGATTAGTGAGTTCAAGGTCAACCTGAGCTACAGGGTGAGACCCTGCCTCAAAAAAGTAACATCATCATTAAATTGTTGAGTGAATGATTATTACTCGTGAAGATTAGTAATAGTGACTGTCACATTGGTACAGCATACCTCTTGCAAGTTGATACTTCTACCAATGTATAACGCCTTGTGGATGGATAGTGGATCATCGTGTAACAAATGTGCAATGTATGCCACACTTCATCCTTTGTTGGTTTATGATGCAGTGAAGCAATTCTGTGTAAGAATATACACTACTCACCTTTTTCAGTCAGCCACTGACTTCCACATCTGGTATTCCCTCTTCCATCACCATCCTTGCCACCATACATTTTTCTAATTTATGAAGATAGATGCCAGGGGTCTTCTAGATACTGCATCTGTAATCTGTATTGTCGCAGCACAGAATTAGATAGTTTGGGGATTTTTAAAAATTTTTTCTTTGGCCAGGTGTGGTGGCTCACGCTTGTAATCCCAGCATTCAGGAGACTGAGACAGGAGTATCATTGCGAGTTCAAGACCAGGCTGGGCTACAAAGTGAGCTCAAGTCCAGCCTGAATGGCATAGTGAGACCCTGTCTCAAAAACACCAGAGCTGGGGATCTAGCTCAGCGGCCTAAGCGCCTGCCTGGCAAGTGCAAGGTTGTGAGTTCAATCCCTGGTGCCACCCAAAAAAAAAAATTATTTTTTGAGATAAGGCCTCACTGTAGTTCAGTTTGGTCTGGAGCTCACAGCAATCCTGCCTCAACCTCCCAAGTGTTGGGATTACAAGTGTGCACCATCAGGCCTGGCTAGGTGTGGTTTGTTATTTTTAATCTATACTGTGCTTTACAATCCCAAATCCCATTTCAGTTTACTTTAGTGGTCTCTTGTTTCCATTTATACTTCAGATTCTTCACCTTGCTTCCCTTCCCTTCCCATCCCAATCTTGAAGTGGGGCTGCAATCCATTGAGCTACATCCCCAGCCCTTTTATTTCTTTTAATCTGAGTTGCCCAATGGGACTTGAATATGAGATCCTCCTGCTTTGCCCACCCCTTCAGTCTAAGCATGCACCAGCACACCTGGATTTCTCAGTCTTTTAATAACTTTTTTAAAGATACAATTTGAAATGGCATAAGAGGTGGGAGACAAGAATGACACAGGTTTTAGTTTTTACCTCTTGCCTTTTTAGGGAGCGTACTGAGGATTTAATCCAGAGCCTTTATGCCAAGATGCATCCTCAACTTTTTCTTGGGTGGGAGGGTTTAAGACGGTTCCCTATGTATCCCAGGCTGGTCTCAAACTTGGAGTGATTCTGCCTCAGCCTCCTGAGCCCCAGCTCTTTTTTTGAGATAGGGTCTCACTAAATCTAAATTGTTCATGCTGGGCTCATACTTGGGGTCCTGCTGCTTGTGTGTGCCACCATGCCCAGCTACCTCTGGTTATCTTTACAGCTTTGCTTTTTGTTGTTTCTCCTTTGTATATTATTCACCTTGTTTTTATTTATTTGGTCTTTTTGAGACAGGGTCTCCCTATGGAGTTCAAGATGACCTTGAACTCACTGTGTAACCCAGGCTGTCCTCGAACTTGAGGCAGTTCTGCCTCAGCCTCCCAAGTGCTGTGATCACAGGGGTGCACCACCATGCCTGGCCTTGTTATATTCACTTTAAACTCTCAATTCTCTCAGCCTGAACACCCTTTTCTCACCCTAATACTTTAAAAACATTCTCACACATGCCACTTAATTAGTTTACAGTTTTGTCTCATAAATCCCTGAGTCTCCTGAAAACCTTCATATGTGCTTTTGGTGCACTAGGTACTTGACCATCTATGTTGCCTGTGTTGCAACCTGCTATAAACAAGGATGATGTCTCCGTGGCAACCTTAAAACGTGTAATACGGCATGGCACTTAAACGCTCAATAATGGTTGGATTCCAGATTATCAGTAGGAGGTTTATGATCCTCTTGCCTCAAGTCTCCTAGAGTGCTACGATTATGGGCACTACCACCTTTTCAACAGAATCTTTAGAACAAATAGATGCAAGAAAAACCCTTTTGAGAATCAATCAGTTGTGTTCAGGGTGGTATGGCCATAAATGAGAAACTGTTTTCAATAGCAAAGATCTCAGGCCGGGTGTGGTGGTAATTTGCCTGTAATCCTAGCACTTGGGAGATGGGCAGGAGGATTGAGACCAGCCTGGCCTATAAGGTGAGTTCAAGTCCCCACCTGAACTGCACAGTGAAACCTTGTGTCAAAAAAACAAAACAAAGTCTCAGACCAGTTCTGTTAAAATTTATAAGGATTTTTGAAAATTTTTTTTCTTTGAGATGTCTGCCAAAATTAAAAATTCTTGTTTCCTGTTTGGTGAAAGAGCACTAGCTAGGTATGGTGACAGACAACTGTGATCCCAGCACTTGGGAGACTGAGGCAAGATTACTGTGAGTTCAAGGCCAGCCTGGACTACATAGACTGTCTCAAAAACAACATAAACGATTGCCAGGTGTGGTGGCTCACGCCTGTAATCCCAGCACTCGGGAGGCTGAGACAGGAGGATCATTGTGAGTTTGAGAACAGCCTGGGTTACAAAGTGAGCTCAAGGCCAGCCTGAACAACATAGTGAGACCCTGTCTCAAAAAGACAAGGAAGTGGTCACAACAATAAAATTTCAGAAAAATCATTTTTTTGAATGGATAAAAGGCATATCTTGGAAATAGTCCTAACAGGTGACTTACATTTATTACTGTGGGGCTTTGAAGGAGGTTATTGTAACTCATGATTCATAGTCCTTGAGACCTACTGGGTAGTCAGTGTTAGGTTCATTTTTATGATTTTAGGGCACTGATCGTATCAGGGTACTGGCAGAATGTATTTCAGTCTCCAGGTTTTTCAATCAGCAAATAATGGTGAGACAAAAGGGAAACAGT
>RJWT010014446.1:0-21072 GCA_004365215.1 Cuniculus paca | reverse complement strand
ACAGGCTCCCACTGACCCGTTTGAACATCAAAATAAATAATAATAGAGATAAATTATACCATTCGACCAAATAGGGGACATCAGTCCATAGTAGCAGTATAAACAGATAAACTGAAAGTTTATGAGACACAGACTATTTACACAGTTTCAAATGACCTCCAACAAGACCTCAAGTACAAGAGAAAGGGAGGAAGAGGAACTTCTGGGTAGAGAGCCTGGCAGACCCATTGATGGAGCAGAGTTTCCATCGTTAGCAAGGAGACAAATGCCATGCACGTGTCACCTGGCAGGACACCCTGAGAAGCACCTGGCACTTCCGTGGTGTGCCCGCCACCAACCATAACCTCACGCAATCATCAAGAAACACCAGACAAATCCAAATGGAGGACATTCTCCAATGGATCTGCCCTGTAGTCCTCAAAAACACCAAGGAGAAGCCAGTCCGCTGTTCCCATGAGTCAGCAGAGGCCATGCTGAGTCTGGGAAGAGCACATTAAGAAGATAGTTTGGGTGGGGCCTGGTGGCACACTCCTGTAATCCCAGCACTTGGGAGGCTGAGGCAGGAGGATTGTTGCAAGTTCGAGACCAGCCTGGGCTACAAAATGAGCCCAAGGCCAGTCTGAACTGCATGATGAAACCCTGTCTCAAAAAGACAAAAAGAAAAAAGAAAAAAGAAAAAAAGAAGAAGTTAGTTTTATCTTCCCCTAAAGGGCACAAACCAGGTGGGGCCCAGGTAGAGAGAAGCTAGATTGCCTTTCCCTGGAGGCGACTTGTCCATGGGCTGAGAATCAAGACCCTCCACCTCCACACATCCCCCGACCCCCATAAGTAACCAGCTGGTTCGGAGGACAGGCTGAGTTGACAGCAACTGAGGTACAAAAACAACTAAATGCTTGTATTGTTTGATTGACTTTGCAGGACTATGGCCAGTAGTCTAAGCATCTATTAGGAGGATGACCGTATGTATATAGCAAATATGGGGATTTCCTTCTGTCTTGTTTTTCAAATCCAGTATTATTCTCACTGTTATTTTGTTCTGATTTATGGATTTGTTTCAGTCAATGCTCTGTTTTGATTGGCTTTATTCTGTTTTATTTTATGCCATTTTACTATGTTTGAGGAAATGGACAACTATAGTGGAGATAACAAGATATATTATGGGAGCCATGTACCATTTTCACTGCTTTGTTTTGATTAGCTTTATTCTGTTTTGTATTGTTGGGTTTTATGCTCCATAAAATAAAATAAAACAAAACAAAACAAAACAAAATAAAATAAAATAAAATAAAATACCAAGGATATGAAAGTCTGGAAAAAATAAAAAGATCTAAATAGACATGAAAATATGACGTAGCTAATTATTACAAACTGGACTCCGTAAAGGACAATACTGAGACAATTTATGAAACTTGGTGGGAGCCTGTGCGTGGAACGGTAGTAATACATCAGTGTTCCTCCCATGAACTGAGTGGTTGTGTGGTGGTTGTGTGGAACATCCTCCTTTATTGGTAATATATACCGTATGACTATTTTTTGCTCTGGAACTCTGTCAGTAAGAGGATTACTGACTTTGCATCTTTTACTCAACCTAAGAGATTTTAAATGATATCTCACAGTTAGTTTTTCACTTTCCATTACTAGTGAAAGTGCCACCACCTTCCCTATAACCCCTCCTATTTGGGACAAAAATACACACAAGGCCACACACGCATGCATACACACACACACACACACACACACACATGCAATACACTCTCTGGGTGTTCAGTCCTGCAAATGTTGTCTCCCATGCCTAAATGATACTTTCTTTTCTTGTAATTCTCTTGCAGAATTTTCATGATGGTTTTATTTATTTACATTATTAAATTATCTTGCAATTATATTTCTATATGGCTTAAGGGTAAATTTTTACTTTCTTCTAGATTTAGTTTTATTAAATAACTCCTATCCTTCCCCACACAACATATTAAAATACCAGGCTCTTACATTTCAAATTCTCTTATATGCTAGAATCTGTTTCTGTGCTCTCCATTTCAATCTATTTGTCTATTCTTCTGTCCCCAGGCCACTGCCACATTGTCTGACTTGAATGGTTTTATAGAAGATTCTCATATCCAAGAAGAAAGTCCCTGCTTTGCTAGTCTGTGGTTTAATTCTTTTCCTGGCCATTATTGGCCACCTATTCTTATTTCTAAATTTAAGATAATTTCATCCTGTCCCAAAGAGATTTTTAATGCACTATTGGTATCATAATCTAAATTTCATCAGGTATATATTAATTTAGAGGAAACTGACATAAATGTTATATTGTCATCTCATTTAAAAGCAGTATTTTACTATTTGTCAAGATCTTATTTTATGGCATACAATAACATTTCATAATTTACTTCATATAGTTCCTGTGCTTTTCTTTTAAAACTTACTTTTAAGTACTGAATAGATTTTCTCACTTACATAAATACTCTTTTCCCACTTCTCTTACTGTTTTTATTAAAAATTTTTAAATGTCTGATTTTTTTATATGAATCTTATAGCAGTCACCTAACCCAATCTATTCAACAATTTTATGTCTTGGGTTTTCTAAAAATAAAAATCATAACATCAGCAAAAAGCAATCATTTTCTCTCTTCTTTTCCAATATTTATATCAATCATTGCATCTGATTGTCTCTTCATCACAAGGATTCCCTAATCAGTGGTAAATAACCATTGTCATAGTGGACATCCCTGATTACTTCCCAACATTAATAGAAAAAATTTTTATAATTTTCTTTCAGGCTATTTGCTGTTAGGTTTTGGTACATGGTTTCCATATTATTCCATTCTGTAATAGAACTGGAGATAACCACCCACCCAGTGTGTGGGGTGAAAATGAAGTCAGAGGGGTGTGCGACAGCAAGCCCATCCCGCGTTTAGCCATATGCATGCCTTGATTTCAATCTGGAAGGTGCACAGCTTTCCCTGCAATTCCAGATGTTCACATCACAGGGATCAGGGGAACGTGAGGGAGACTTTGTGACTTACATGAAGTTGGTGGTTAGCCGAAAACAGCAGCCCTTGTCTGGCTGCCTAGTTAGCTGGCTACTTGTTTGCAGTCATCAGGTTAGCAAGTTGAGAATATTTATGTTTTATCCTAAGTATGAAGTGTCAAGCACGTCCAGGTTGCTGTGTGGATGGGGTGGCTTGAGAGCAGCAGAAATCTGCTTCCCACAGTCTGGACTCCAGGAAGCCAAAGTCAAGGTCCCATCAGTGGCTGGATGGCGGCCCATTTCCTGTCCTCCCCTGCAGGAGCAGGGCGGCTCCCTGGGGCCTCTCCTGCAGGGAACCTGACCCTGCTAAGAAAGCTCCATGTCATCCACCCAACCCATCCTCTGCCAAGCTGCCACCTCTTCCTGCCATCAACAAAAGGTCGAGATTTCAACGCACAAATTAGAGGGGACAGGAAATACACAGTCTGTTGGAGCAAGAAAACTTAATCTGTGAAACAGCGGGGACAAATAATGATCACAAAAATGTTGCCTCTGTTCCTATTTTACTTATAATTTAACTGGAATCAGATGTTGCCTTTCTATCAAAATGATGATATGATTTACTAATATAAAAACTGCTCCTAGGTGTCTTGCTATGAATCCATCTTCGCCTGTCTAAAATTAAAATACTTCAACAAAAGTATTATTCTTTCAATTCACCACCAAATTATGTTTGCTAATGTAAGAAGAAGGAAGGGAGGGAGGGAGGATGGAGGAGCCTTATGGTTACCTTGACTTCTCAGGAAAGAGTTAGAGCAAAGCTGCCCCTTGCCCAAACCCTATTTCTGGTATAACATGGGGTACTGAGAGTGGGATGCCAGGAACCACCCTGCCTGATGCGCACGCATCAGCCTCAGACCTGGGCAGCTTCTCTTGCTGAGTGGGCACATTCTCCATTCTCATTTGCGCCCTGCTTGTTGTGTCACTGTGCCACACTGGTAGGGGACTGGGGACACTTGAGTGGGCATCCCTTTTCACCTGCTGGCCACATGCCTTTTGCTTCCCCCAGTCAGAGTCACTCTGATCCCATCAGGGACTGTGGTAGGTTATTAGCTGGTGGCCAGGTTCCTCACCACTCCAGGCAGCCATTAGAATCAATTGGATAAATTACCTTGCTCTAAAATGCCCTGAGTTCCCACTGAACCAGGAACACCTACGCTTCCTGCTCCAGCACTGAAAGACTGACCACCCTTGACACTCTGCAGATGCAAGTCTCGCTGGCACCAGCTCCCAATGCTCTGCCCTCTCTCCGTGAAGATACCAGTGTGGCCCTGCCAACCTAGTCCTGCCTCGGTCCCCACCTCCACTGCTCCTTGTGCCTGTCTATCCAAGCTGGGCATGCTCCTCTTCACATCTCCCAGGTCTCAGCACAACCCAACTACCAAAAAGGAAGGTGAGAAGGAAAGGAGCAAGGGGGACTCTGCGCCATGTGCAGGCCACAGGGAGGAGAACCAGACACCAGCCCTTTCCTGTGAGTCAGCACCATGCATGGGCCATGGGGAAGAGAACCGGACACCAGCCCTTTCCTGTGACTGTGTGCCATGTGTGGGCTGTGAGGTGGAGAACAGATGCCAACCCCTTCTGGTGCACAAGCTGGGAGACAAGAATAGCTAAGTCACCTCCAATCCCTGCCACCTGCCGTAAGCAACCAGCTTATCCAAGAAACACAGCTAAGATGAGCTATTGAAGTAAAATACAACTTAATGCTTGCAGTGTGTAATGTTCCATTGACTTTGCAGGCCTAAAACCAGTCGTCTGACCATCTCTTTAGAGCATAACAATGCGCAATATACCGTCTATGGGGGATCTCTTTCTGAAGGTGGTAGCCATTGTTATTTCCCTATTATCTTATTTTAAAGACCTGTATCATTTTCACTGTTTTGTTTTATTTGGCTTTATTCTGTTTTGGCTTGTTTAATTTTATTATATCTGATGGCATGGGCAGCCACTTCAAAGATAACAAGTTATATTATGGTAGCTATTTTGGATTTACTATTATCTTGTTTTGAAGTTCTACATTACATTCATTATTTTGTTTTTATTGATTCTATTGTATTCTTTTCTGTTCTGTTTTGTTGGATTTTACTATATCTGATGGTATGGACAGCTATTTTGAAGACAACAAGAGACATTATGGTAGCCATTGTTGATTTCCTATTATCTTGTTCTGAAATCCTATATCACACTGTTTTGTTTTGATTGGCTTTGTTCTGTTTTATTTTCTTGGTTTTATTCTCTTTAAAATAAAAAATTATATGTAGAAAAAGACATTATAAAAAGAAGGAGCAAGGGAAGAAGTGGAGTACACCGGGGTGCTGGGCCCAGGTCAGGTAGGTGAAAAGCAGAGCTCACATCTCATAGAGGGGAACCCAAGTCAAAGAAGGAGAACGAAGAACACGAGCTGTTGTTCTACTTGGAGAATCACAATCCAAGACACAAGACGGTCTAAGCAAGAGCAATACAATAAGTCATTGGTAATTTTCTGTGGAAATGTGAAATAAACAGTTTAACTATCCAACTACATAATTAGTTTTCCCCAACAACAGCCATCACGTTCCTCCCTTCTTCTGTTTCCTCTATTTCTTTTAGCCTCCCTCCTTTCTTTCATTCCTTCCTTCTTTTATTTTTGTGGAATCCCCAAAACCTTGAGGGTAGCACTATTCATGCACCAGGAAATCTGTGAGTGTTGACTGAAGAAGCCAGGAATGAGTGAGTGCTCAGGGCTGGAGGGGTGGGAAGAGGGTGAGAGGTGTGTGTGGCAAGGCAAAGTGACTCCCCTGTTAAATCAAGCATGGTGGTACACACCAGTAATCCCAGCACTCTAGGAGGCTGGGGCAAGGAGACTGCAAGTTGTCCAGCGGGGGCAACTAGTGACTCAGCAAGAGTCTATCTCAAAATAAAATTTAAAAGCTGGAGATGTCACTCAGAGTTCACTCCCTAGTGCCTCAAGGAAAAAAGGGAGGAGGGAGGAATGCAATCTATACAATTATTGAAATATCCCACAGTACCCATTAATATGTACAAATTTGTTTGCAAGTATAGTTAAGATAAACTTAGTTAAAATAGTTACCCTCTGGCATCTTTCCCCCCTTCATAGTGTAACCAGCTCCCTCCTGTGCTGTGATTTGGGTCTTAGTTTTAGGACAATGACATTGGAAGCCAACAAAACAGCAAGGAGCAAGCAGTGGAGAATGACCAAATATGTTCATTCGAAAGAATAAAAGGAAAAGCTCCCCATTTGTTAGTGAGGAGTCTATGTGGTGGACACCATTAAGTTCATTGCCATTTTGTATATGTGTGTGTTTTTGAGGCACAGTTTCACTATATGGTTCAGTTGGCCTTGAACTCATTTTGTAGCCCAAGCTGGCCTCAAACTCTTGACAATCCTCCTGCCTCAGCCTCCCAAGTGCTGAGATTACAGGCCTTTTTAAATAGTTTTTGGTATAGGTGAATGCAGGGATATTCTTGGTTGTAGGTAGGCCTTTGAGGTCTGGAAATCAAGTTGCTTTGTTTGGATTCTACTTCTTCCAGACCTTCTTTTAGGGTGTTTGTTTGCTTGTTTGTTTGGGGGATATGTTCTTTGTCCCTTGTGTTTTAGTAGATCCTGATGATTTAATTCTTTGGGCCGTTTGTCAATGCACTTAAGCCCTGACTTTTAGTTTATTTTAAATTAACTATTCAGGACCTGGGCCCTATCTGCCTAAGTTCCTGTAACTCCTGGCTTTATTCCCCCATCTTCAATACTGACCTGATTGCTGCCAGGGTGCATGGGCATCAAAGGGTCTTTCGAGCTATTTTTTGGTGAGGGGGGTTCACCGCTGCAGGGCAGCAGGTAAGGCCCACTGCTGTGAGGCCAATCTAAAGGCCTTGAATAGAAGGTAAGGGGAGCTCTTATTGGTGAGTTCCCTTTACCCCACATCACCATTTATGACTTTAAAGCTGTTAAACAAGAAGAAACAAATTTGACTGATAAGTTGAGAAAACTTGGTCTAAATATCAGGTCTATTAGAAAGCCTTAACAATGGTTCTGATGGGGGAATAACCCGGATGTCCAATTTTAGATCTCTGGTCCAGATTTTTACAACTGAGATAATTTTTGGTGGATCTTTGAAGCACAGTCAACTAGTTCTTGTCATATTTTTCACTATCACAGGCTGGCATAAAAGCAACATTTTTAGGAATAGATATACCCTCTCTTTTTTGATAGTTAAGAGGTTATCTATAAGTTTGATATTTTAAGATCTTTTATCTAATGTGACTTATTTAAAATAGCAAGTTTTATGGATGTAAATTTTTAGCTGTAAGAATATTGAGGACCATGTGCTTTTAAAGGACAATTGCAGGTAAATAATTAAAAGAATTTTGTTGAACTTTTATAGTTGTTATTGTGGTTTTTTAGCCTTATTGAATCACAGTAGTGACAATTATAGGTGTAGCTAGAGACTGTCTTCAGGGGCCAGTATATAGGACTTGAAACCCCTTTGAATATTTAGCCTAAATTATTAATAATACTTATATACATCTCATCAGTTATATTTTTTTGTTGGGTGTTTAAAATCAAGTTAAAATGAGATATGTGTTAATTAGAACTAACCTTATGAGCTGGGCCTGGTGGCTCATGCTGGTAATCCCAGCACTCAGGAGGCTGAGACAGGTGGATCGTTATGAGTTTGAGACCAGCCTGGGCTACAAAGTGAGCTCAGAGCCAGCCTGAATGGCATAGTGAGACACTGTCTCAAAAAGACAAGGGTTGGGGATCTAGTTCAGTGGCATAAGCACCTGCCTGGTAAGCGCAAGGTTGAGAATTCGATTCCCAGTGCCACAAAAAAAAAAAAGAGAGAGAATTAACCTTATGTTATATATTAAGGTAAGTTAAGGCTCCCTAGGGGTTAGTTTTGAAACCATGTACAGATGCTCTTAGCACTTCCATCAGTGTCATCTCTCAGGATTAGTCTTGGTCTTGTTTCACTACATGATTTTTCTTGGAAGCATGGGAGATGGGGAGTGTGTGTGTGTGTGTGTGTGTGTGTGTGTGTGTGCGTGTGTGTGTGTCTTTTTTTTTTTAGCACAATGTATATCAGTTAACTCCTGTCTTTTGTAGTTTAACAGTCTCCCTGTTGTAGGATCTCATAGAGAGGTTTTTTCATGTCTTGAGTCCTTGTTGACCAGGATCACAACCAAAACATTGGCTGTTTTCTTAGCCCACTTATATATTTAGCTTTGGTCTGAGTCTTAGTCATTGACTACCCAAAAGATCAGATATACCAGTATTAAAGTGAGAGCACCATAATTGCCTTAGAAGTTGCATTTTTATAGAATAGTATCAGATAATAGCTAAAAAGTTTTTATAGGGAAGAGTTACTCAAGAGCAAAACAACATTTTAGCACACCAATTATGCTGACAATAAATGAGAACCATGGTTTTTTATAAAAGTATATTTAAACTTTTAAAGTAGACTATTTTATCACAAAGAAGAGCTGTAGATAATTAGATGGGATATTTGTTTATTTTCTCTTTTTATTATAAAACTAAGTTTGAGGCTTTGTTTTTCTGTAAAAAGGCTGACTCTATACAGCATGGCCTGCAGAAGTTAGGACCATCTTTCAAAGCAAAGAAAGCCTATACATAGAGCACTTTAGGGCATCTGCCCTGTCCCTAATAAAATAGGTCTAGTTTGAAGGATCATATTATAATTGTTCTTTTTTATTGGCCAAATCTCACCATCTCTCAATGGATATCCTATCCATGCCTGTGGGTAGAAAAAAATTCAACCATTTTTTAGTGACTGAAGGTTAAATTTTCTTTTTAATTTTTGAGCATACACCTCAGAGGTGTGTCTGAGGAAGACAGGCTGCTGAATTTTTTTATCTGAAACACACACATAAAGAAGGCGGGAGGCCTGAGTGACTCCATCATATCTGACAACTTTTTTTTAGCCTCTATGCCTGTGGCAATAACAGAGGAAAACTAATTCCGTCTTACCTACCAGCAGTAGCCCCCACATGCCCTGGCACGTGCCCGTGGAGGAGGAGGATGGGAACTGTTTGCTTCGTGGGAATATCTTTTTGTTTATTTTGTTTATGGCCACAATAGGAGACTCCTTGTTTCCTCCACTGGCTCACAACGACAATGGAAGAAACCTCGCCTTGGCCATTTTTTTGTTTGTTTGTTTGTTTTGGTTTTGGTTTTTGGTTATTTTGTGGTTTGGTTTGGTTTGGTTTGGTTTTGCTTTTTTCGCCTCACGGCTGCAGTTGTGAAGTGCCCCTTCTGGGGCAGCTTTTGAGGTCTCTTTTGTCTGAATAAATTTTGAGAATTTTTTTATGAATGATGGAAAGCCCTCTGGAAAATGTCCTGCACTGATTGAGATATGATAAGGGACTGGCTTGTTGTGTTGTTTTGTTTTTTGTTTTAGCACAAGCAAAATTATTTTAATAGACATGCTTAGCTGGTGAAGCAGCTCAGGAGATAAACATTGACCATTTTTGTGTCAAGGTTTGTGCCCAATGTAAAATGTAATATATGTTGACCCAGGGAGAGAAATCTCTCCTTTGTGTTGGGTAGGTACTTTTTTTTTTAGACCAGTTTGAATAAAAAATAAGAAAAAAATTTTTTAAGGGAGGAGGATCTATGAATATCTCCCTGAGAACCAAAAAAAAAAAAAAGTCAACTTTTTAAAGATGCTTGAAATTGGTTCCAAGTTTATAGAGTAAAAATCTAAAGGTGACATTGGGGGCAAATATTGAACTCTTTATAAGCATTTAGGATGTATGTCATTCTATTCTGTTTTGTTTGTTTTTATTATGTTTGATGATATAAACAGCTACTTTGAAGATAACAAGATACATTATGGTAGCCACTGTAGTATTTCAACTGCCTTGTTTTGAAGTCCTATATTGCTTTCATTGTTTTATATTGATTGGTTTTATTCTGTTCTGTTGTGTTCAATCTTATTATTCTTTATGGTATGGGAAGTTATTTTGAAAATAGCAAGGGGCAACATGGTAATCATTGTTGGTCTATTTTTGTTTTGTCTTGAAGTCTTGTATGACATTCTTTGCTTTGTTTTGATTGAATGTTCTGCTTTATTTTGTATTTGTTTTATTCTCTTCAAAATAAAAAAAAAGGTGTATGTCATTAAGATTTCTCTTGTGTACTTTTTTGGGAGAGATAAAGGAGAAAAGAAAACTTAAAAAAACACATGGTGTCTTAGTTAGTTTTCTCTCACTGTTGAGACAAATACCCAATAACCAAAGTTAAGGAAGCAAGTTTATTAGTTCACAGTTTTTGGAGGTTTTAGTCCATAACCAAGCTGGCTCCAAGGCCGAGTAGCTTGGCAGAGAACAGTTCATGCTCCCACAAGGGAGCAAAAACAACAAAAGAGAGGGATGAGTCTCTTTCTTCCCTTTACATTGTATCTAGTCTACTGGGATTAAGGCAGTACCAACCCACTCAGTGGATGGATCCAGTAATCACCCACCCTTAATCCAGCACCCTTAATGCTATCATTGCATCATGAATCAATCACACACCCTAGATCCAGCCACCTCTGAAAAAGACCCATCTAAAACTGCATGAGGCTTTGGGGGGGGGCATCTAGACATAAACCATAACACATGGGATATCATAACACACAAAGCCCTTATAATGCTTCATTTTAGTGCAATCAGATCCCTGGAGCAGGGTTTATGACTCGGGACCAGATTATTCTGAGCCCAGGTTTGGCATCATCAGCAGACAGTGGAACAGATGCAGCAGGACAGAGAATGTTTCATTGTTTTGGTGGGTTTATACTGCAGAAGGAAACAGTAGACCTTTTTGCTCTTAGACCAATTAAAGGCCTGTATGAGGGCCCATAGTTTGGTTCACTGTACAGATCATCCCTGTGGGAGAGCCTTGACCTAAATAACTTTGTTCAAGGTGACCACAGCATATCTAGCCTGTCAGACTACACTCCTAACAGAGCTATTTCCATCCATAAACAGGGTGTACTGAGCATCTGTCAGGGGGTTTATTTGTAAGTCTGGTCAGCTTGAGAACAGTTTATCAGTTAGTGCTAGGCAGTCATGTTCTGGTGGGTTCAACTTGATAGGCAGGTATGTGGAAGGACTGAGTGGTTTATGGCCACAAGAGTGGGTAACCCAGCTGTTGGGGCCATGGTTATTCAGGTCTAGTACAGCATGTTGTTTTGGTTACTTTTTTCTCATTGTTGAGACAAAATACCTGAGGCCCAAAGTGAAGTAAGGAGAGGTTTACTTCTTACAGTTTTGGGGGTTTCAGTTCATACTTAGCTGGCTCCAAGACAGGGTGGCGTGGCTGAGGGGCAGCCGTTCATGGCGGCTGCAAGCCACAAGAGCGAACCGCACAAATGAGAAGAAAAACCTGCCTCCTTCCCGAACTTACATTGTATGCTGGCTCCACCCCTGGGCAGGTACAGAACTCACACTGCCAATCCCAGCACTAGACAACAAATCAATCATAAATGCTAGATTCAGCCACTTCCATGACTACATGAGGCTTGGGGGGGGTCACCTATAAACCATAACACATGTGGAACCTGGACAGTTAGGTCTTGGCCTAAGGTGAGCTTGTCTGTTTTCTTGATCAGAAGGACAGTAGTAGTTAGAGCTTGAAGGCAAAGTGGAGATAACCCTTAGTGACTGGATCTAAGTATTTGCATAGATGGACCAGAATGGAGCAGATGGCCTCTTTTTTGGTTTAAAGACAGTGTCCCTGTTTTAAGTCAAATCTAAGACATCTGAGTTTTCATTTGCAGATTTGTGTCTTTTACCTTTCCAGCTTGGGTGTCATTAATCAGAAGTACAATACTTTGTGCTGGGAAACTAGCGGGGTCAGCTGTGAGAGCTTTTCCAAAGAGGGCAAACAAGTTTTTGAGCCTCTGGGAAGTTAAGTCTAGGTCCCTCAACCTTTGAGCTCAGAATTGGGGTCTTTCCACTTAAAGGCAAAGAGGGGTTGGCTGATAGGATCCAACTGAAGGCAGAAGGCACTCTTTAGGTCCAGGCAGGTGTGCCAGCAGGCTGTGGGTAGCAGAAGACTGAGGAGAGTATAGTGGTTTGGGACTGCAGGATGGAGGGCAACTGCGGTGGCATTGACAGCTCAGGGATCCTGAGCTGTACAATACTATCCACTGGGTTTCTTTACAGGCAGAAGAGGTATAATTTTAGCAGTTTGACAGTGAGTATTTTCCAGTTCTGAAACCTCTGAATGTGTAGTTGAATTCCTAGTCAAGTCTCCAATGGCACTATTTGCTCAGGGGACTGTGATGGAGCTGAAAGGGACAGAGAAACAGGCTGTCTCAGAGTGGAAAAATCTGTTGCCAGAGCCTCCCCAAAAATAGTGGGAGAGGTCCCAAACCCTTGCAGCAATCGAGCCCAAGTGAGCTGGTCCTTTTCACCTTATCTCAGGATCTCCCCAGTTGAAGGCAATAGCTGAGGTGAGGCTGGATGCCTGACTGTGCTTTCCATGACATTTGCTAAGGGAGCATAGCTGATGGTCAGGCCTAGAGGTGAGTCTTTGACCCATATCTCTGGGAGGAGAGTTTTCAGAATTTCAGGATTGTGATGATCTGCTCAGGCTGATGCAGGCATCATTTTTCCTTTCTGGAAGTCAGAGCAAATAGAAGCAAGGAAACGAGAGGGAGGCTGACTGGATTGGTGACAGGAATTCAAGGTTTGGGGAGAGGCGAGAGTCCTAGTTGCCGCGGTGATGGTAACCTTTTTCTAACAGTGGGGACTTTTCAAAGTCATAGGTTGATCCCCAGTATGGATGTGGGGTGGGCTCCCAGTGACCCAGCTGAAGGGAGTCTGGTCTGGCCTAGTCTGAGCCCATCAGACTGAAGAAAGGGTTGTCATCTGATCCAGGTTGTTTAGTGTCCACAGCCCGTATGACTCACATATGGGTCTTTGGCCAGAGGGTATGGTCATCTATCCGACTGAATTTTCTTGTGGATATCCAGTGCTTTTTGTGCAATGAAGGCTGCATTTATCATCTGTGGATTTTCAGGGGCCTTAGGGTCGAAGCAGTGTAGATCCTGTAGGCTTCACAGAATCTCTCATAAAAGTCTGAAGGGTTTTTATCAGACTTCTGGGTAACAGTGGTAACTTTGACAAGTTGATGGGCTTCTTGTGCCCCTTCTTTCTGTCTTTGAGAAGCACTTAACTGGGTGGCTTTGTTTCTTTTTGCTAGCTAGAGAGCTGGGCCAGTGGGAGCTGCAACAGCATCTGCCAAGGTGGAATTCTCAGGTCTTGTTCAGGCTGAGAGAGCAGCAGTTTGATCTTATTTTAACTCCATGATCACCAGAAAAGCCCTGTTTAAAACTGTTGGACCTACATTTACAGACAATAAACTCAAACAAAACAAAACAAAACAAATGTTGGGCCTGCAGTCAAGGACCATGAGTTTCGACTAATTAGTTCCCATTTCTGACTCCTTAGGTGTGTGTTGTGTATCCTTGAATCCTTGTTGATGGCACAACAGCCAAAGGGTGGGTGACCTTCAGACAGAGAGACCATTCAGATGCCTTCCTGGTCACTGCATCTCGGCAAGGTTGGGACCATGTGGACATTGAAGAAGTATCAATGAGTTCTCCATTTTGTCCTTATTAGACATGTCCACAGAACCACAGTTTGGGACCCAGTCAAGCTCCATGGTTTGGAGAGGAATTCCTCCTCACCATGGAGTGCAGACAGAAAAGTCCATTGCTTTCACCGTCCATTACAAACACACAATCATTCAACAGGCATTCAGAGGTTAAAACTCCCTCCCCGCAAACCACGGGGAGGCCTAACTAATGAGAGATGATCAGGCTCACCTTCTGTTTGAACTAAGCAGGCACAGACTGAAACTGGTGCCTGTTGGAGTCTTACTAGAGTCTGACAGGCAGGTAGACTGCATCCTCCTCTCTTCTAGGTTTGATATGAGCTGCTTGAACAGTAAGCTGGGAATTCTCCAGAACTCCTAGGGGACTCAAGAAATCTGGAGGGCACACCTTCCTGTTGGGACCTGGAGAGGTGTTTGCTCCATCTGCAAGAGCCATGACTGGTGACCAAAGAGGTAAGCACAGGCTAATGCACCAGATGCAATGGCAAACAGAAACACCAAAACATCACCCAGGATTTGGAGGCAGACTTACTTATGCTGACAGGCCTAATTGGGATTAATTCCCAAAGTATCAGGCATTGATCTCTGGTAGTCTAGGACTTACATGGGGTTTGCAAATGAGAAGTACAGAAGCAGAGTATTTGGCAATTATTGATTGGTTACATCTTATGTCATTATTAGTGATTGGCCTAAGGGGAAGGTACACCATACATGTTGCATACTAACACAATTTCAAATTTTGGGCAAGCTTGGAGTTATGGCAAACATACAGGTTCAGAGTGGGAACAAGCTTGGAGTTAGAGGAAGCAAGTGCTTGAGATAACATATGAGTTCAGGGTACAGTTGGTTAGACAAGGGAAATATGTACCTGGCATTGGTGGAAGACAGGAAGACAAATCTGCTCAGGGGGGTGGCTAGTTGCAGGAAATTTAACTCTAAAAGTTAACCCTCTATTTTTCTCTCATATGTTTGGCCATTCTACACATTTATGTCTCTGTAGAGAAGATGAGTGCTCCAAAGATGTAACTAGCTCTCTCCTGTGCTGTGCTGTGTGTGGGTCTTTGTTTAAGGGCAACAAAGTTTGAAGTTGACAAAACAGCAAACAGTTATTGTCAGGGATTCCATAAGGCAGACACCATAGATGTTTAACTTCATTGGCTTTTTATATAGTTTTTATTTTGTTTTATGTTTCTGTTCTTGTTTTCATTTTTTTTTTTGAAACAGGGTCTCACAGGCCTGCAGGAACTGAGAGTCTGTGCCCAGTGGCCCACCCACACCCAGGAACCATCTCTGAGATCCACAGGGACCAGGAGTCTGTACCCAGCAACCTGCAGTCATCTAGGATCCCTTGGTGAGGGCTGTGGGGAGTCTGCACCCAGTGACTTGCCACACCCAGGAACCATCTCTGAGGCTGCAGGGACTGGGAGTCTGCACCCAGCAACCCGCCCACACCAGGGAACCATTTCTGAGGCCTGTGGGGACTAAGAGTCTGTGCCCAGTGACCCACAATCATCTGGGAACCCTTAGTGAGTCCCACGGGGACTAGGAAGCTGCGCCCAGTGACCCTCTCATACCTGGGAACCAACTCTGAGGCCCACAGGTACCAGGAGGCTGTGCCCAGAGACCCAAAGCTATCAGTAACCTTCAGTGAGGCCCACTGCCAGATGGGCCACCAGCGCAGGAAGGAACTAGGACTTGGCATCCGGCTGATCCAGAGAAACACAGGAAAATGCCAAAATGAAAGAACAAAACACAATCTCAAACTTCCAGCCTATTCAGATCAAGTCCACAAGACATCAGCCTAGATTAAATTGGAAATCACACACCTGAAATTTCTGAAATGATAGTAATGGAAGGAAACAAGCCCAGGAAGCTGTAAAGGAAATCAGATCAGAAATAAATCTCTCAGGTAAAAACAAAAATGATAAACACGATGAAAGAATTGGTGAGTACATCCAAAGAAGACATAGATTAAAAAAAAAAAATAACAGAGGAGCTTAGGGAAGTGAGAGAAACCTTGAATGATCAATACAGGAAACAATTAGAATACATAAAATAGATTCAAGGAGACATCCAGGAAATCAAAAATTCCATTGAAAGCTGGCAAAACTGCATGAATGAAACTGAAGACAGACTCTCAGACCTTGAAGACAGGGTTGTGGCTAGTGATCATGAAAGGAAAGATCTCTTAAAAATAACAAGAAATCAGGAAATAACAATTCAACAGCTGCAAGATGATGCAAAGGGAAACAGGGTCTCACTATGTAGTGCAGGCTGACCTTGAAATCACTATGTAACCCAGGTTGGCCTCAAACTCATGGTGCTCCTCTTGCCTCAGCCTCCCCAGTGCTAGGATTACAGGCATGTGCCACCATACCCAACTTTTACATAGTTTTGGGTGTAGGTGAACATGACAACACAGTTGTTGCTCACAGTATGTTCTTGGTTATAGGTAAGCCTTTAAAGTCTGGAAAGTAAGCTGCTTTGTTTGCATTTTACTTCTTCCAGGGCTTCTTTTACGGCTTTTTAAATTTTTGTTTAGCTATGTTCTTCGTCCCTTATATTTTATTAGGCCCTGATAGTTTATTTAATTATTTGGGCCCTTTGTCAACTCATTTAAGTCCCAACTTTAATTTTTAGTTAACTATTCAGGCCTTTGCCCTATTTGTTTAACTTCCTCTGCCTCCTGGTTTTAATAGTGCTTCACACTGTCTGCAACAATCTTACTTGGTCACTGCTTGTTTATCATTGAGCTTCCCATAGCAACTCTGATATATAACCTGAGAGAGGCCAGATCTTTCTGCTTCTTTTCCACTACATCCTCAGGGCTGTTACAACTCAGCAGATAATTGGTGACTGAATAAATAGTTTTCAGCCTGTGGAAGTCTTATCAGACTTTGTTATACTACATTTTCAGGAAGCTTTCTTGCCTCTTCAACATGAGACCAGTGCCTAAGAGTACCCTCTGAAATACAGGCCACAGGCATGTATCACATAGCCCACTCTTCACCAGAGCACATCTGTAACTGAAGACCTCAGCTCACTCTAGATGCTCAGTATCTACAGGCTGAATAGAGGGACTGCAGTATTACAAGAATGTGCTTGCTTTAGTGTATGAAAACATGCAACATATAAATATGAATTAAATTATGATCACAAATAGTTTTAAGAATGTTTGGAGAAAATATTGTGAGGAAAAATCAAAATTTTCACAAGGTTGTCATTGGGTGGAACAATTAAGAGCTATTGTTTTTTCTCTTTCCTCTCTTCCACAAATTCTAATTTTTGATCCTGCAAATGTTGAGTCTTAGAAAGAAATGGCCTTATGTCAGGAAAGGACTATTGGTGTTACAGAGGAAGAGGATGAGCATGTGGGTCAGATGCAGCTACCTGGGGACTCTCAAACAGCCACACTGGGAGTCCCCTATGTACATGTGATAACCTGGCAGTGACCAGCCCAGCTGTCACAAAACCCAGCAGTGCTCTGCTGAGAACCATTACTGCTTAGTCTCACTTGGCTCGCAGACCCCAGGGTATCCACATTCCAATCAGCACCTGCCTCACCCCGGCCCCTCTCTTCCTCCTTAGCCCCCCAGCCCATTCCCACATGTACACAGATACATCATCAGAGCACACTGCAAGCACTCTGCCTGTAACGCCTGCCCCAAGAAGTAAAAACAGGTGGCTGTGAAATATGGTGGTAATGGTTGTGGTTAATTAAATTTTAAAACTATTCATGACTATGCATTTTTGATGTTGGTTTATGTTGCTGTTATATAATGAACAATAAAAAAAACTCGATGTCAGTGTCCTGGAGAAGCTCTTGCTTTTAAAGTACCAGATATAGAAAGAAAAAAAAAATCATCCTGCATGGAAGACTTCTATCACCTGAAACATTATGGCACCCTCTGCTGTCAGGAAACAAAATTTAAATGTACCCTGGGTTTATTTTTCCCTGCAGGAATCTCCAGCATTCTTGTACCATACATCTGGATGTAAAAGCATGATTGAGAGAGGGGAGATACTAAGCAGAGGGCTTACATAGGCAAGAAACCAAAGGTAAAAAGTAGAGTGAAAATCCAATCCATGTGTGGTTAAATGGTTTAAGTAGGAAAGGAGCAGAAAGAGCTATGTGGAAAATTTCAACAGTTACCAGATATCAAGACATCAAAATATAGCTATCCTTAGCCAGACATGGTGGCACAAGCCTATAATCCCAGAACTCAGGAGGGTGAGGCAGGATTGCCACGAATTCAAGGCCAGCATGGGCTACAACCCATTAAACACAACAAGGTCAAATATATTACCCAAAGTCACATAGCAAGTAAATGGCAGAACTAAGATACAAATCCTAGCCATTTGTCTACAACTTGTTTTAACCAGCCTTGCTCTAATAAATAGCTAGGACTACTAATGGTTGGAAAGACTTCCATCAATAAATCAGTGACTATTATTAGATATTATTACTGTCACCCAAAAGAAAACTGATGGCCAGGAAAATATCTTGCCCTATACAAAGCAGAGAAATTAAGAAATAATTCAAGTCTCATCTATAATTGAGCCATTCTAAAAATTAAATTTTTTTACCTTCTAAGTTTAAGAAACTGTTCTTTTAAGAAATCAAAATTTATTTCAACAACCCCAAAGTAATATCCCTTATCACAGCCTAAACCCTGTCAGCTTCTCACAAGCCTGGACCCCATCCAGAATGCATGCAGCATATACCACCTGGTTGATTCACACACCAGCCACCCAACCACCCAGCCACTGAAACGCTGCAGATCCAAAGCCTGGCTCACTTGCCAGGCATCACCTGGAATAGGGGGCAGGGGGGTCCCTCATACAGAACCTGTTCCCATCCTCCTCCATGGAAAATGCATCCAATGGGTCTGGGCCAGGTGAGGGCACTGCAGGAGTCCAGGCTGCAGCTACAGGCTTGGAGTGAAACTCCCGGCACGGCCCTGGAAGAACCTCGTGCTCTATCAGAACCTCAAGGCAGAGTAAGGAGCAAGGTCCAATCCATGCAGGCCATTTGTCCCTAGGTGGACTCCCAAGTCCTCCCTGCTCAGAACCCATAGAGTAACAGTAGAGCTGGGCTCTGTTCTGGTTGCTGGAAGACCTGAAGAAATGGTACAGTACACAGAAGCATGTGTAAGGAATGGCACGATGCAGAGACTAGCAGGGGCCACCAGCATTGTGTAAAGGTAACATGGTGTGCAATGCATTGTGCCTGGGCGCAGGCAGACAGAGGACAAAAAGGCCATCTGTAGGGGTACTAAGAAAAATGGAGCCTTTTTACAGGGCTTGGACAAAGGGAGTCAAGTGAGGAGATCAGGCAAGGGGCCTCGCATGATGAGGTTTGGGTAAATATCTGTGGTCAAAGTTCTCCAGGCGTCCAGTGTAAATGCTTGGGTGTCTTCAGATGTCCAGTGCTTGGAAGATTCCATGGTCCATCTTCTCTCTTTCATGAAATCCTGTGTTTGCCAAGGGCAACCACACTGGGTGCTGAGTTGGGTTTTCTCTGAGAACAGTGTTACTGCTGACGAACACGTTGGGTGCTGGGAGATCTGTGTCCAAATCAAGCCTGACAGCATGTGCTAGAGGTCACTGCAGTGCCACATGCAGGAGGGTCAGGTACCTTAATATCCAGAGAGGCCCAGAAATCACCAGGCCCTAGAGCTTCAGACCTCACCTTGTCTAAGCCTACACCAACCTCATAGGGCTGACCATTATCCCTATTTCACACAGAGCAGTGCTTAGGAAATTAACGGTGACCACGGCTACACACCAGCATGTGTTAGATGGACAGAACTTAAACCTCAGTTTCCAAAGCCCGAGCCATCTCTGTTATACCAAGATGCCCATGCGACAAACGATTCATAATATTGGACAACTCAAGAGTTGTTCTGGGCCCCTCCTCTGAAATTTCAGACCAGCCCAGAAGCCTAATGTTTTACAGCCAGGGCGTGATGCCACTGTGAAGGTGGAAAGTACGTCATGGGAAGACACCTCTCCGGTTTACTCCCCCACATCTGCTTTCCCTCATCCCAGTCTGGCTCTCGATCTGTCTGAGGAAGGTGTTTCTCAAAGAGCACAATGCTACATCGTCCAGTCCCTAATGTATTCATATTTAGAAGCTTACACCAGATCAGGATGCCAAAGAATAAAGAAAAAAAACATCCTTCTTTGTGGGCCTAAGGAACACTGGGCAGGTAAGTTTGGGTTTGGTTACGTGGTTTCTAATGCCCTACAGCTCTAAAATCTATGATTCTATTTGTTTAAGTGAAATCCATTAATCTTCATAATGAACCCCACTCACACACACACACGCACACCAAGGAAATGCATCAGTTCATACAGAGAAAGGTTAAAAGAAACATTAATTCTGACAACTACTGCTCTGTGCCTAGATCAATGACTTATTAAAAACATCAAAGTGCACAGGCTGACATGGCCAGCACTCTGTCATTCTTAATGAGAGGGTGGGAGGGTGCCTGGTGCCACAGCCGAAGGTCCCTAGAGATTACTGTTGGTCCATTCCAAGAAAAGGCTATCTCATCCCCCGCAGGGTCTGATTACCCTCCACCCATACGTGCCAGGGCAATACCAGGGCTGTGACAGGTTCTTGGTAATGAATGTCTCTATTGTATCACCCCAGCTAACCAAACAGAAAATTCTGCCACCTCTGGCAGTACTGGGAAGAAAGCTGGCATCTGCCATGGCTCCTCTATGCATCCCATTCCATCAGAAGACATCGCTTTGCTGGGGGTTTTGGGGGAAGTCACTGCACAGCACCTTCCCAGCTCCCAGCCTTTCCTCAACAGTGGCAGAGCTGAGGTCTGCAGAGGGATACTGTGGTTAGTGACTGAAGGAGTGCATTCAGTCTACAGCAAGGAAATGCAAGCTCAAGTTGGCTTGAATTCCAAGCCACAATCTCCTTTCATCATCAGTATCTGCCTTCCACATCTATTTCTCAACTGAATCAGAATTCCAGAGGAAGAGTCTGATGGGTAGCGGGTGCGGAGAGCGGACCCCAGAGAGCCCTGAGCAGCTCCCACCGCCACCGCCGGCCTAGTTACCATCACACCCGCGAGGAGCCACAGCTGCCACAGCCGGCCCCACTCACCATCACTGCAACCGTGAACAGTGAGGCTGACACCCAGCAGCCGCCCGCCACCCCACCTCCGCCGCCCCTCTCCACCGCCCCTTCCCCTCAGTGCTGCTGACACCAAGTCTGGCACCAGAGTTTAAGATGTGTGTGAGCCAGGGATATAGCTAAGCAGCACAGCACCTGCCCAGCAAGCATGGGGTCATGCGTTCGATCCCTGGTTAACAACAACAAAAAAGATGGGTTTGAGTGTGACACCAACAAGGGGCAGATTATGACTTTAGAAGTGATTTGTCAACTTGATTGAATTAAGAAATG
>RJWT010014445.1:0-21067 GCA_004365215.1 Cuniculus paca | reverse complement strand
GCCTGAATTTATATATTTCACAACGAGCTACACAACACACTACAAATTAAAAAAAAAATCAATGGCTTTATTCAGACAGACTGCATGAGTTCATCATGGAAAATTTAATTTTGAAATGATGGAAGGCAGGCATCAAAGTGCAGAGGAAGAAAAGAGTGCTTATTTGGTCTATGCCAGGGGCTTTTCAGAACTAGTCACTATTGATCCCTGTATTGATTCTGGTGGGTTTGGCTTGCATGCCTTCCTGTGCAGTGCCCTAGGATGCACACTGCTTTCCTTTCTCTGACAAACTCCTGCTGCTGGTGTCGTGACTACAGTTTGTTCTCTGTACGTAGAGCCAATTTTTGTCCCATGCTTTTTTCTCTCAATTCCTCTCTCACATACACGCACACACACTCAGTTTGCCCTGAACAAGATTTCTACTCAAAAAGAGGAAAAAAGCATTAAAAGTCCAGCTCACTACCAGGAATTACACAGTTTTTATAAATGGACAGAGTCCATGCATTAAATAGCCAGCCGTCTCTACCCCGTATCAGGAGAGAACCTGAAGGAATCCTGGCAGTTTTCTTGCTCTTTGCTCCTTTAGATGAGAATAAGCTCTGCTCTCACATGGGCCCCTCCTGACCCCACTGCCCCTTGCAAACTCAAGGAACTTTCCTACTGTGATGCTTTTAGAGCTTCTGTCTATCCTCACAGCTTCCCCTCAATGTGTGTGCTTGCCTAAGTGTGTGAAGACAAATGACCTCTACTTCTCTCCTCCTCCTCTGGGTGTAGACAGTGGGCTGGTGTTAGTCTGTGTGCCAAATCATATGTCTCTGGTATCATTTGTCCATCTGTGCAGGTTGAATGCCATAGTTTCAAACTGGCTTTAATACATGTCTGCTCTGTAATGCGAACAATTTTCTCATTTTCTTAAACTGTTGTTTCCTCTTTTCTGAATTAGTAAGAGTAATGCTAGGAGCTAGCATGCAGAGTTTATGGTGAGGATTAAGTTCAATGTTGCATGCAGAGTTTAGCACTGTGAATGGCACCTGCAGAGCTGGGGCTGAGCTCCAGAGCAGATTCTCCTCTCCATCTCTTTCTGGGTGTCCTTGGAGCTCCACTGCCAGGGGCAGGGCTGGCAAGGATTTGAGGCTTGCTTAACCAAGGTCGAAATTTGGATCGAGCACAATAACTGTTTGAGATCCACACAAAGGGTTTTAGAAACCTCAGACATGTAGTAATTTTGTGGGAATAGAGCTTAATAGCCAAGGGAAGGAAGCCAAGCCTAAATCTTTGCTGAAGAGCGCCTGACTTGTGTTTAGCATGCAGACTGGGGTACATTTCCCTGCTGGGATTTGGCAGCATTCACTGAGGGATAAGAAAGATGTGTTCTCTGGAACAGAGGGCACCCTCCTCCCAAATGCAGCACAGAGACCTCGCTGTCACCAGTGCCTTCGGAAGAGTCATTGAGTGCAGGAGAGAATCACAGTGACAGAGATCAAACCGGGATGAGATTTGATGGACCATCAGGGAGAAAAGAATTCAGAGGCATTGTGCAAATTGAAATTGGATAACCCAGAACTTCCTGGACCTACATTTCTCATATATAGCTGTTGCTGTTTGCCCTGCTTTTTTCTTTCTGCAGATTATTATCTGACATTTGTTTAAAGTTCTGTGTCAGATATATATGAGTATGATGGTAGATTGAGGCTTCCTTGACTCTCCTACTTAGGAAAAGCAAAGCTACTCCAGACCCTTTATTGTAACACCCCTTTCTACCTTATGTGTCTGTTTTTTTTTATTTCTCCATTCATCAAGTATTTATTATGTGCTTACTATACAGTAGAAAGCAGACTCAGTGCTGAGGATACAATGTTGAGCAACCTTTAGAGCTTGACCTCAGGGACCTGGCTCTGTGTGTCTCATGTTCCCAGTGGGTTGTTAGCTGAACTGGAAACACTGTGGGTGATCACTAGCATTTTTCTGCATTGCCAGTCATTGAATTAGAACTGTTCACAAAGCAGTAGCAGAGGAAACCATGTTTGGTATAGAACTTCTTTGGTTCAGGATAGGGAGCTTGAGTATTTAAGTTATGTGAGTGTTTTAGTCCATTTCTAATGCTATAACAAAAATACCATAGATGAGGTCACTTGAACAACATTTTTTTTTCTCACCCTTTTGGAGTCTGGTATGTCTGTGATCAAGCCTCTGAAAGACTAGATCTTTGATGAGAGCCTGCTTCCTGGTCCATAACTGACTGTACTCCCTCTGTGTTCTCATATGGCAGAAAGGAAGAAGGAACTCTCTGGAGTCTCTTTTACAAAGTGATAATCTCACTCATGAGGGCTTATGACTTCATAACCTTACAAAGGCGCAGTGACATCAGTGTGATGATTTCAACAAACATACTGTTCATAATAGTGAGCTGGTGCTCGTTGTTGGGGTAATTGCCATATAATCTCCTGTGTTCTCACTGAATAAGCATGTTGAAGTGTTGGAATTGTAGAAAAAGCTACATCTACTAATGGGATACTTTGGATAATTTCATTGGTGCAATGGCATTAAAGAAAATATTTCATAAGAATTATTATACAAAACCAAGACCTCATGAAGCTAGTTACATCAAACAGTGCCTGTGTTGTGCAAGCATATTTGCTAACCAGCTTCCAATTGTACTTTAAAAGAGTAAATACATTCTCGATGCATTTCTGATTCATAATGTAAAGGCTCTGGTATAAAAGTGCAAAATATAGAAACTGACAATGCCCTATAACAGCCTACATTTACAAGGGACTTTATAAACTATCTTCATTCATCTTACTTCATATTTGAGTAATTATGACTGTATACATTAATTGTCACATGGCAGCTGCTTCATAAATACATATTTCACTCATATGCCCATTCATTCAGAATCTGCTGAAAGCCAGGAACTATGGTTGTGACAGTGAGTGGAGCCTAATGCTGTCTGGCTTCACATAGTGCTTACAGTCTATCAAGTGAGACCCATGTCCAAACAACTGTTAGATCCCAGTCTTATTTTTTACAACTGATGTAATTTCTAATTAATCGCAGAAAAATAGGACTGAAAGAAAATAGGCAACTAAATAAACTCATAAAACCCAGTAAGTAGATGGATACCGACTGGAAGAGAGGTTCTTTACCTGAACAATGGCACACTTATGCTATTAAACATCTATCAAGAATGGGTGAAGGGGAGCACATCAGATAAGATGCTGTTGAGGCCCCCTAGAGCTTCTGTTCTACACTGTATTCTCCCTAGCCACCACCCATTAAAATACATGACTTCAGAAGGTGCAGATCTTTGAGTTATTACTGTCAAAGATCAAATATGAAGCAGTTATTTGATTTTAAAAATGCTGTTTTATTATCTGAGCTCAATCAATAAGATTAATTCTGTTTTCTACAACATTGCTGTCATGAGACATGAGAATCATATGAAATAGCTTACTCACTTGCAGACGTTGGCTCTTGTCTTTGAAAAATCTCTTAATGGAATTCTGATGCCATGTCTAAAGTTTTAACTGTCCTAGAGCAGCATCTGGGGGCAGCAGACCGGGATTAATGGTTGGATCTGACATGTGGGGAAGCAGTCCACTTGTTCAGCCTCAGTTTCCACTCAGTTCATACACATCTTAAAGTACACAGCCTTTATTCAGTGTCTGGAACCCAAGAGACCCTCAAAGATGAAAGAAAAAGGACGACTTTTGCTAGAATAGCAACTACAGTGTCTACATCTGTTTTAGTACTCTTTCTATTAAATTTATTCTAGTACCAATAAAATCTTTGGTTTGCCTATTAATTTTGATAACACTGTCCATATGTCATCACAATTAATTCTCACAACCTCTTTCCCAAGTCTCAGTTGTTTGCGTACCACTTTCAGAATTGTGCTATATGAATATATCACCTATGTGGTCACTTAATATTATACATTCAAACTTAATTCAGTTTTGAAATTAATCTCATTTTCAGTAATATTACCTATGAAATCCCAATCATGTTATGCTACCTACACTTTTCAATCCTACTGCACATTTAAACATACAAAATTAAATAAAGTGTTTGAACCATCTAATTCCATCCCAGACATTCAGATTTTTTAGTTAGTAACTTTGTGAAATAGATGAAACAGGGATAGTTATACAATCATTTTATCAATAAGACCATTGAGGCCCAGGGAAGTTAAGTTTTCCTAATGGTGCACAGACAGTAGGGCTAAACACAGAACGGCTGATTTTGCCCAACGTCAGGCAGCTGTGGAGGAACATTAGTTGGCATTGCAACTCAGGTTTTATGTCTCACCATTATAATTTCTTCCAGAGCACACTTCCTTTGGAAGGTCGCTTTCCTAATGCAGGATGGAAGCCATGTATTGGCCTCAGTGGAAAATGTAATAATGATATTTATAATTACATACTTGATTTTCCAGCATAAATGAAAGAATGTAAGGAGTATTATTACAAGGACAATTACTATAACAGTGATTGGTGTTCTTGTAAATTAATATATTATATTTTATTAAACATGTTTCTGTGTCTCTGAGTTCCCAAGTTGTTTTCAACAACTGTTGGAACATTAGTTTCCATGCTTTCCAACTCTTTCTAATTAAGAAAATAATAGAGAAGCAGATATATGAACTCTCACTTTCAATGAAGTGGAAAATCACTTGCATTTAATACAAAATAATTCAGTAAATGCTTTTGAGTCCACCAGCTCATTTTTCTTAGATGTTTCCTTTCTGAGGAGAGCACTATTAGGTAGGCTATTATTGACTTTTTTTTGCATTAAGTAAGGCTTAAGCCAATATAGTCTTTCATTCAAAAAATCCATAATGTGTACATAGGGTGTATCACACATAGCTTTACGTTAGTAAACAATAGTGAGTAAAAGGAAAAAAATCCTATTTTTATGTAGCTTATGCTGTACTAGAAGGAATCTCATTGTACAAAATTGTAAAGCATACAATTTACTGGGCTACGATTGTACCTTAAGTGCTTGCCTACCATGTATAAGGTCCTGGATTTCATTTCCAGCAATATATATATGTATAATTTATTTCTATATAATATACATATGTGTATAATTTATCTCTATGTAATTTATCTGTGGATGTTATGTGATTTCAAAAAAATATTAAAGTAGATGTCCCTGGGACTGAAGAGGATGATTGTAGCAGTTTTATGTAAGGTGGTCACAGAGGACTTAGGAGTTGATGTTAGCAAAACCTCGAGGAGGTGAGGGAAAGATTGCATGTGTCTAAACAGAGGAGGAACATTCTATGGAGATAGCAGTAAGAAGTAACCTTCTGTGAGCATATCAGGGGTGTTTGAAAAATGCCAAAAATGGCTAATGTAGATTACACAAATGAAGTGAGATGTACCAGAAAGGTAGAGATGGAAAGCAGTGTGAAAAGTCCTTTGGCCTCTAGCTCCAAATCATACAAATATCACCAGCCCATTTTCTGCATCAGAAAATCTGTAGGGCTCTGCTCTCACTAGGTGTTTAGAAGTCTTTACTGCCTACCAGAATAGCTAAATGAATGCTACCAGATATAACTCAGTGCCCCTCTTAGGAGGATGGAACTTCTCCAAGTTACCACTTACAGCTGCACTAAAAGAGCAGGGTCACAACAGTCATGAAAGTTGGCCATTTGCATGAATCATCTAAACGAGAACAATGGTTCTCTTCACTGAGGCCTCATCAGTAACCAACTAAGCCAATGAATGAGAAAAGAAAATTGTTCATTGAGTCAGTGGAAATTTCTGTGTGCTTGCTATTTTTGATAATTTTTATTATTGGATTTTCAATAGGTCCTATTTATAAAGAGCACTTTCTATACTATGCACTGGGTGAAGTAATTTATGTTCATTAAAAAACTCTACTATAATCCTATTGGGCAGGTGTTGTTTTTAATTGCTAAGAAGCCTGTTATGTATCTGCTGCCTTGCCACTTTTGAGAGCACAAATATATAAATTTGATAATGCTATTCAAAATGTGAATTTTATCTTGCAAAACTGAATTTTGTCCCCATTAAACGACAAAGCCACATTTTCCCCTCCCAGCCACACATAGCAGGTATCATTTTGGTTTTTGATTTTCTGGATTGGGCTACTTCAGAAGCCCCAGGTAAGTAGAATCATATAGCATTGGTCATTTTGTATCTGACTTATTTCACTTAAGGTTAAGCTTTTTTTTTTTTTTTTTTTGGTACCAGAGATCGAACTCATGACCTCACACTTACCAGGCAAGTGCTTGTGCCATTGAGCTAAATTCCCAGCCCAAGGTTAGGCTTTTCAAATCATAGTCTAACACTTAAAGAAATCAAAGTTTGGAGAGTTTAAGTTGCCCAAAGCTGTTCAGTCACTTGAGTGTCACAGAGGACTTGCACCCAGATATATAATTACTGTAATAGTTCTTAAATCAGCATGCTCAAACGCTTGGAAGAAAGCAAGGAATTGCAGATTTATTTGTGGGAGCCTCCTTTAAAAGTTTGAACATACTACTATTTGCATTTAAAAAACACAGTGTTAACTTCAGTGACAATTTGTGACTGTATGTCAGTCTCCAGAACATACAAGACCTCACTGACTACTTTTGTTTGAGGCATTTCATTTCTACATAGGATTAAAGATTGAGAATGCTGTCTCATATTTACATCATTATTAATATAGATATGTTGTATTGCTGCATTTAAAACAACACACCAAACTATAGTAACACTTTTTATTTTGACTGTGTATTTCAAGCCCAGAAGGCCCATTCCTTTTAGTTTCCCAACTCTAGGCTATAGAGAACCTTTATGTAAGAGAAGGAACCTTGTTATTCCATGTTCTACCACCTGCACATTTTCAAGTCATTTGATGTCAAAATAGAAATAGTTCATCATACTTTCTCTGCCAATAGCTGTCCATTTGTTCCTTCCTTTTTCAGAAAGGGAGCTAAAATAATTTTGAAATTGTTAAAAGGGAAACCTTAGATGATTGTTAGGAAACGGAACATTTACAGTGATGACCTTTTCTAAACCAATAAAATCAGAGTAGACAGGATGATGACTAGAAGTATATTTATGGAGCACAAGGAAGAGAATACTTGATCAAAACTGACCTAGAAATACAAAAGCAGATGACCAACGAAATAACTTGTTTGCTCTTGTTAACATACTGAATTTTAAAGACATTGTTGGCTTGCCTTGATCAAAAATAAAATAACTTTTTTTAGTGCATCTTACTGTTGAAATCATTAAGTTTGGGGACTGTTGGGGAAACTATCGCTGTGCCAAGTTAAACAGGTAAATCCTTACTCTCCTTCAAAAACATTCTATGGCCAAAACTTAAGATCAGAACATTTGAATGACGTATTAATGCTATCCACATAGTAAAGAGTCCTATTCCATTTCCTTCCAAAGGGGAAAGAAATATTAAAATATTTTCAATTCCATGGATTTGATTCAACATTTACTAGACTCAATTTAGTCAGTAATCATTTGAAGCCAAAGTGAAGAGGAAAAATGAGAGATTTAAAATTGTGTACAGTAGGTGAGATGCATACAGTATTTTTATTTCATTGTTGAATTGCTACCTTAGTTTGTGTAGGTGTCAGAGGCAAACATGAAGTCTGGCTAGTTGAAGGGTTGGTAAGTGCTGACATCTGTTCTGGATCTCAAAATATGAAGAATTTTAAAGAATTTACCTTGGGGAGAAGGAATTGCTAAGCAGTGTAAATCTGGAGGATAATATTCAATCCTTTGTCAGTAACCATGGCTATTTCCTCAGTCTTCAGGCACGTGTGGAGTACTATCGTATGCCAGGTACTGTACTGGGCACTGTAATACTAATGTTAATATACCTAATCTCTAAACTCAGTAAACATAAAACATGTAGGGTGTGTTCTCCGATACGGGATAAACTCTTGGAGTTGAGGGAGACCTTAGGTGGGAGTGGTACGGAAGTCTTCTCAGACTAATGTACCAGTAAATTCTGAAAGGTGAGTAGGTCAGTCAGGTCAGCAGATGGGGAAGAGATGGTAGAATCATCGAATGAAAGAATAAATCATGGGATCAAAGAGCAAGGAGAGAGGGAAGAGAGGATAGGTAATATAATACAAAGGCATGGATTCTTTCGAGAGAGAATCACAGATTACTATGATTGGACTTTTGAGTGGATGGAAGTGGATGGCAGCTGTGAAGTTAATACGGTACCGGGCTCATGAGAATTGAGGGGGAACTTAATCTCATATGGTTCAAAGGGAAACAGGAAGCTATTGGAGCTGTTCATCAGGATGTACTTACATCATATATTTTAAAAATAGATACCACTCACAACATATGAGACATTTTGACTTTTTTATCTGGCAGAGCCCAAAGTGTAATAAACAATTGAGAAAACCTTTAGACTTTATTAGCTTTGCTAAAGTTTTTCCCTGTCTTTTTACTTATATTTGTTTCCTTTCCAATATTTTTGTTTGTTTTCTTCTATTAATTACTTTATGACCTATTTTTCCAGATTTTATAAACCATTGTAAAACCAATATTTAAAATCAAACCCACAGTTTACCTTAAGGAATCCTTTAGCCCTGCATTCAAGAAAACTTTTTGAAGGTCAAAGAAAACTTTCTGGGTATTCACGAAGTCAAATTGTTATAAACAGATGACTTGTATGTTCTCAGAGTTTCACATCAATTTACGTCTGTTTTTCACCAGAAAAACCATATCCTCTTGGTGATGATCAACTGAAGTGAAATTTCACTATTTTTTTTTAAAAGATATCCTTCCCACTAAGGCCTTCACTGTGTTTTTTTGTCTATCTAGTTTATAGTACACAGCATGTTGTTTTGGGCCTGCCCCTAAATAACAAAATGTTCTTTGATAAATTAGTTACTCTTAAATATAATGTAGTTTAAGTCTGTCATTCTTGGCTGGATGTTTTAATGTTTTTGATGATATTGAGAAACTCCTGTAAAGGCTATATTCCCTTCTTCTTACAGTCATGACATTTCTCTGGAAATCTTTCTGAATTCTCAACTGCAATTTAAAACAATGTTTTTTCTTATTAGCTCCCTTTGTAACTAAAGAATTTCACAGAAAAATAAGCATGTACTTTTCTGTTTAAATCAGTAAATTCAACTCCTTAGTTTTTCTCAGTGGCTATGAGTTTATCCATTATATCACCTGTGTATCTGATGAAAAGTTAAAATAGAGCCAGTTTTAGCTTATTTGATATTTTATTGTTGAAGAGAAAAGCTATTCATAAAAGTGAGAATAGGAGTATTATTATTTGAATCATTATCAGGCTGTTGGCATGCATAGATGGTACTGAAAACTTCTACATTAAAAAGAAAAATACAGTATTTTAAAATTGGAATTAAAAATTTGAAAAAAGAAAATGTAGGAAAAGAGTATTTCCATAGGCGAGCAATTTTCCTTTTAACTGTAATTCACTAAGCGTATATTGTGTGAATGCCTAGTATATGACACTATTTGAAATTTAAGAACTACAGCACATAAAATAGGCACAAATTCTGCTATCTTGGTATTTCCATGCTGTCATACATGTTTATATTTCTCTCTTATGCATATCAAATATATATGAAGAGACTAAACCCAAAATGTGAAATTACAATTGTACTCATAGCATTGACTGTTTTTCTTACAAAGGTTATCTTTCATGCGATATTTGAATACAATAGAGTACTATCCTGCTAGAAAGAGAAACTGGAGTCATTGAGACCATAATGTTAAGTGAAACAAATTAGACACACATGCTTTACACACAGGCATAGTTTCTCTTTAGGAGAAATCCAAATTATAAGTAAAGAGGAAAATAAGAGATAGATAATAGGAAGTAGGGAGATAGAGCTCTCTCCAATGGGAAGGAGATCAAGAAATGGAAGGAGGGGAGAAAAAGGGAAGGAAAAGGACATAAAAAAGGAACTAATTTATCTGAGGATATTTTGTTATTTAAGGGCTGGCCCAAGACAACATGCCAGGTATTATAAACTAATTAGACACAGAAACACAGTCAAGGCCTTAGTGGAAAAGTTATCTTAAAAAAATAGAGGAATTTCACTTTAGTTGATCATCACCAAGAGGATGTGGCAATTATGTATGTGTACCAATGCCACACAAGGAATGTAAACATTATGTACTGCAAACATGTATTAATAAAAATAAAATTTAAAAAGATAAGCAAAATATTATTTTAAAATATTTATGATACTTTCAAGATTATATATAGAGCTCTTAAGTTATTTAGTTGTGTGTGATCATTCTAAGTGTTTTCTTGAGACTCCAATTACATTAAGTTTCTTTTTATAATTTTCATTAATATGAGTTCAGACGCAGTATTCTAGCAGTTGCTGCGGCTGTCGAACATAAGCCCACACACAAGCCTTTCTGATCAGAGTCGAGAGAGTTGTGGGGAGGTGACTCCCTCGTTCAGGGAGAAGAAACCTTCCATTTACAGACCCCCTGAAGGTGCTGAGAGCTATTCTGGGGACCCTTTGTCCAGAGTACACCACATTCTCCTCAGCCTTCTTTCACTTGACACATTTCTTGTCAGTCTTTAACTCTGTGCTCCAGGATCATTTGAGAAATTGATGAGTCGGGTGTGTTGTAAACCCTCCCTCTCAGTAGTATTTCTAGAAAAAATAATGGTTATATAATGTCCTATGTCAGTCAAGTAATGAGTAGAAATAAATATACATATTTTTAACTCTTCATTGATGCCAAGGTGTTGAATTACTTTAAGATCCTTTTTTTTTTCTTTTTTCTTTTTTGAGTCAGTGTCTTGCTGTGCAGTTCTGACTGGTCTTGAGCACACTTTGCAGCCCAGCCTGGTCTCCAACTTGCAGTGGTCCTCCTGCTTCAGCCTCCTGAGTGCTGGGATTACAGGCATGCACCGCCACACCTGGCTAATTTAAGATCGTTTTTAAATGCATTTTTTTCTAAAGAAAGTAAAACAGATTCCTGACAAGCTTTGCATATGGGCATGAGGTAGGGGCTTTCACAGGAAGAATAGACACTGTTAATACACAGAGGTAAAATAAAAAATTAGGTGTGCATACTTTGGATTATTTTTATTTCTGAATTTATAATTTTCAGGTGTGTTATGAAATTACTTTGTTTTAAACTATGAGCATGAGTTTTCTTATGGAAGTAAGAATTTTTGATATAATTCCATAAATATTTTTGAATATTTATTATATGCACTAGCTAGTCTAAAAAATGAAAGAGATGTAAAGAAAAATAAGACCTGTTCTTGGACTTCATGAGAAAGAAACAGTATAAGGACAAACACAAAGCAAATACCTACTTCAAAGAAGAAAGCATTCATACTTCTTTAAAACATTTGTCTTAAAAACCCACTGTCAGTAAACATAACCTTTTGATGACAGCTTTAGTGACTGTTATTTTTCCTATGTAAACCTTATGCAGGGATGTACCTGAAGTTTGAATTGTTTTACATTGGTGAGATTATGTTTGCTAACTCAAGTCATATTTTCCTTATAGTTTCTCATTTGTATTGCATGTAGATTTATGAAAAAGTTGAATGACACTAGTGCAAACTCTGTGTATCGTGTTGTATTCATCATACAGCAGGTTCCCAGATCACTTCCACCCACCCTACTTCAAATTAGACTTCAGGTCTTTGTGACTTTTTGATCTCTCTAGGGGTCTAATATAGGGTGCCCTGTGTACCCATTATAAGCCTAGCAGGAGAAAAAAACAAAATAAAAATAAAACTAATCCCATTCCTGGATGAGACACACTGGTTATTAGTAATTCAATTCCTTTGTATAAATGACTTAAATCTTCTCTTATCTACCTAGATTTAGATCATAGATAATAAATTTTAGTATATTTTGCTAATTTTATTTACTTTTAATATAATAAAAATTTATAGTGTTTGTGAGGATGGATACAAGAACATACAAATCTAGTAAATTATATAGAACTAAATACACATGTGTGCTAGCCAGGCATGGTGGTGCACACCTGTAATTCCAGTGCTTGTGAGATTGAATTGAAGCAGGAGGATCTCCCTGAGTTCCAAGCCAGTCTGGGCTACATAAGCGAGTTCAAGACCAACCTGCACTACATAGCAAGGCCCTGTCTCAAAACAAAACAAAACAAGTCAAAACAGAACATGTGCTTAGCTACACATATACAAATGAGTACAAAAGTATGGAAATACAATTAAGATAGATCATTAATATTCTGGTTTTGATGTTGTACCTGAATTTTGAGAGATGTTACTGAAGTTAGTAATGAGTGCAGCTGAATCCCTCTGCCTTTCTCATACATCTGCAAAGAGATCTACAGTTAACCCAAAACAAAAATTTTAGAAAGATAAGTGCTTGCTATGCAAATGTAGCTTCTGAACAAGTCCCATCGACTATTGTGTACCTGACCTTTCCTGTGCTGACATTCTGGAAGTGGTTCTGGCCCAGCTCTGCACCCTGTTCTCCTGCTATGAAAATAAGACGAAAGATGGTTTATGAGAAAAAAAATTGATTAGTTTTGATAAAGGGGTCTGAGACTAGAAAGCCAAAGAATATCTAGGCCACTAGGTTCATTATTAGGATTGGAGATACTCAGGGCAATTGTATTCTTTGTAATATTCTCTATCAGCCTGCAGGGTAAGTTACCCCAAATTTTAACATTTGAGATGATTTAAAAAAATTGTCATCACATAATTCTTTCTTTGCTCAATTTAGAGGTCAGTTTCAAAATTTATAACCTACATTTAGATATCATTTTCATTACTCAGAAAATATTTCATACTAGCTATATATCCATAAATATAATCATAATGTTGCACACTGTAGATAAACTTAGTTAATACCAATATAACAATGTCTTTTCTCTCAGAAACTAAGGGTCATCAATAGTAACAGCAATATTCTATACTGCTGTTACAAACATTTATTTTTTTCTTTAGGTCACTGTATTATAGGGTGCCACATACTATAGATATTATATTGTATATACACCATTTGCACATACCATCTATCTGTCTGCCTATCCCTACCAGTGATGTACTATTACATGGCTATTCTATAGTTGAATTTTATTTAAGTTACAAGTTATCAGTTATGCCAATGGATATAATTCCATGAATAGTCTCACTTACTGATATTTTTGCATAATATTCTTCTTGGTCACATAGTGAAAAACTGATTAATAATATTCTTCCAGTAAACATTTAACTTGGAGAAGGAAAAACTGGAATTCCATTCATCATGTAATCTTAGAAACTAAAATATGTTTGCCACTGGACATTAGTAGTAAGGCAAAATCAATCATAAAGATTTATTTAGGAGTTTTTTCTTATACTAATTATCCCTTTATAGATAAACTTTCAGGAAGTGTGTATGCAGCTCATGGTTATCTATTATAGTAAAAGTAACTTATTTTATATTCACAGAATCACAGCATTTTTTTGTTTTGAATTCCAAATCTTTTGTGTTGGTAACAAGGAGATAAATGAACACATTATAATTGCATCACTTGTTTCCCTACACCCTTCTCAGAGTTGTCCATCAGCCAGCATTACTTATTCATTGATTTCTCTCCGTGAAGCATCTCTCTGAGAGTGTTTTTGAAGCAAAAAGTGCTGTTATTAGGCAATGTATAATTGTGTAGAACATTCACAACCAGTAGATAGTAGTCTGTCACTTGCTAGAGTGCAAATATGGGATGCAAGTTTGGGGTGAGAGTATGACTGCCAGCAAGAGGACATGTGTTATTCAAGGCAGACAGGAATAGCTCCAGTGTAAGTTGTACCACAGAGGTACAGTATTTAGCAATCACAGCTTTAAAAGAGGGCTTTTTAGCCACAGTGGAAGTGGGTGCAAGGGACCCAGAGAAAGGAGTATGAGAAAGTTAAAAAGAAAGTTAAAAAGCTGAGTCAAGATACTTCTTTTCAGAAGAAGAGGAATTGACAGTACTTTTCAAAGAGAGCTTAATGTACTCCATGCCCTGACCAAGGTGGATGCAAATACTGTCAGCGTTTGCAAAGCAGGGCCTATGCCTGTTGATACACAGTGTATGAAAAGAAATCATATGTGTGTGCATGTACGTGTGTGTCTGCGTGCCTGTGTGTGTGTGATAATTAGTGAAAGTGAGGGTACTGCATTTACAAGTAAAGGATTTATTTAATCAACTTAAAATCAAAGCTGTTTTGAAGATCTATGATGTACAATATCATGTAATGAGAAGAGTAAATATTTGAGCAAATAAGGCAATCAAAGGCAATGATAGTCTGCAATGCCAATATAAAAGGAAATTTTAGGTTACTTTAGCTTTTGTTTTGTTTTGGTACCCAGAATATATAACACCGTCAAAAGTAGCCATAAAATCTGTGAGTGAGAATTAAATACACTAGATTTTATTTTCCTTGGTTTCAGTTACTCATGATCAACCACAGTTCAAATATATTATCAAAAAAAAATTCCAGAAATTAGTAATCCGTAAAATTAAATTGCACAGGTCTTTAGTAGAATGATGACATCTTGTGCCACCCACTCCAAGTGGACTATCTTTTTGTTCAGTGTGTTCATCTATATTTACCACCTGCCTGGTAGTTAATTAGTATCTTCTCAATTATTAGATCACCTGTGTACTATAGTACTTGTGTTCACATAGTTCTTATTTTACTTTATAATGACCCCAAAACACAAGAGTAGCAATGCTGGCAATTGAAGTATGCAAAAGAAATCCATAAAGTCTTCCTTGTAAATATAATCTTACATCATCATAGGAAGATGATGGATGAGTACAGTACAATATGATATTCTGAGAGAGAGAAAGCTATATTAATGTAACTTTTATTATGGCATATCACTATAATTGCTCCTCTTTATTACTTATTTTTGTTAATCTCCTATAGAGTTTAATGCATAAATTAAACTATTTTGATAATGTATAGGACAAAATATAATAGGTACATTGTTTTATACCACTTGTGGCTACAAGTATCCATTAGGAGTCTTGAAACATAGTACTAAAGATTCACCTGTAGTCATCCTCATAACATAAACTCTATTTGTTTCTTTACTTCTTTGGACAATAAAGCTTTTCCGAAAAGATATAAATGAAAAATGATAATTAATGTTAATTTAACCATGCTCAAAGCACTTGTTACTCTTATTACTAATAAAAATTTGAATGTCATCTTGCTAAATTGGCTTTAAATGAAGTCTGTGGGTTAGAACCATACTTTTGTAAATTAGTGCCATTATTGGTACTGTTCAGTGCAATTTAATTTCTCACTATGTTAAGTCATATTTTACTTTCAAAGAAGAAGTTTGCTGACAGAATAGGTCTGTTGTTAAAGGAAAGCACAACTATTGGTGCATTGAATTTATGTTTACTGAACATATTCTATAGCCTGGGCACAGTGCAAAATCAGGGCAAAATGGGAAAATGCTTGGCAAAACAGATGTGGGCTCTACCCTCCTGGAATATGCATCAACCAGAATATTCTGGATAATCTAAAGTCAAGACAATAGAAGAAAACCTAATATCTGTTTGTCAATTTTATGCATTGATAGTTTTTCAGAAGTTACTCCATTCTTTTATTTATAAAACTGGAAAATTTAGAGATGTGAGAATTGTGTGGTACCTGCAACTCTAACTGCACTGAGCCATCATTAAAGAGCAGACAGGGCTAGGACAGAGGAGGTAGATGCCTGCACAGTGTTTCTGCCTCTTGGAAGCACCTCCACTTGGTTCCCATGTTTCTTGCCCAGGGCCCACCACTAGCCCATACGGTATCTCAGCCAGCACCAGGGCACATGCTGGGAACTAGGTTTCAGGGCTGATTGGTCAGCTATGCACACAGACTCCATTCATTCTATGTTACACTTAGATAATGCTCAATTACTGAGCATTTCTATTAAAAATGATCTGCTGTAGGATGCTTTCATGATAGAGAAAAGCACTGAATCTCACAAATCATGCCATCACCAAAATGTACCTTACACACCACCAAAACATTGGTATATGCATCATTTCATACAAAACATTAGAGATTAAATCTTTAAACCTTGCCTCTGGCCCCATTCCTACCTCACATGGTGGTACATCATGCACGCTGCAGAGTGGTGAGGGATTGCTCTAACATGCCCAGGCAAGTACTCCATGAGAGTGTAGTAGAGGGATGCATCTTTACCTGGGTAGGCCGCAGGTGCACCTAGCAGGCCAAGCTTCGATAGGACAGAGCAGTCAAAGCATGGGGACCCCTGACTCACATGAGCCCAGTGATCAAGGTGAGAGGCTTGCACAATTTGTAGGGTAAGAATGGAGGCTGAAATCCTGTTGACTGTTAACTACACTTAAAGTAAAAGCTTAGAGAATGATAGTATTATCAATGGAAACCTTGATGGTGTAGTAGAATAATTCATCTAGTACCATCTCTATTGGAAACCATGCTTTAGATTTTTCACAGTGATTTTGGCGGAAGTTAATATTTGGGTTTCTCTCCTGGGTAGATATTAGGAGACCTTAGAGAGCTGGAGCGAGATGATGTTACAGTTTGATACTTCCTTTATGTATGCATCTAACCTCTTCTGTTTGAAGTTAATTTGATTTTGCCTGCATAGAAAAGGAGCCTTGGGAGATGATTTTTTATTAGAGATATGCTGAACTGTTCAGTTTCCAAACTTGCAAACTGGAGAAAATTGAAAAGTCCTTGAAGACTGAAGCTTTTGGTGCATATCCAAATTTCACTTCAGATCATTTTTCTTGACAAAAACCAATATCTCAAGCAGTTTGAAGGGCATCTTCTTACAATTATCTGAAAATTTAAGTGACTGCAGGATGCCCACCAATTTATTCTATTTCTATTGGCTAGAAAATACCTTGGACTGCAATCTTTTCCAGCCATTTTTAAGTGCACAGTATTTCTGATGTCATTTTTTTACTTTGAGATACTGGCAATTACCTCAAGACTTTCTCATTGAGCTTCTTCCCCAGCCCTTTGTATTTTTGTATTTTGAGACAGGATCTGACTAAGTTGCTGAGTTGCCCAGGCTGGGCTTGAATTTGCAGTCTTCCTGCCTCAGCCTTCAAGAGTCCTGGGCTCTAACATTTTTACTGTACATTTATTGAAATGCTAGAAGAGACATATGAGTGAACTATTATTTAGAGTAAACACAAATTTCCTGTCAGTAGATTAAAGTCTTCTAAAACCCAGTGCTTTGCACATATCCTGTAAAAAAACTGTTGGAGGCTTTTCTCATATATGTAAATAACAAATAACAAAAGATGCTTCAGTAAGACATATGTTCTCTTTTTCAGGCTATGAGGCCATATTTATAAATACAGTACATCTTGGTAGGTTACAACAGAAGTAATCAAATTTATAGTGGACTCTTGTCGGAAAGCCCCTGATGAGTTATTCCTTCTTTGAAGATGCAGTGCCCTGAGACCAATCTTTCCTACTGGGCTATTCATATTGTATTCTGTGTAAGTCAGGGAAATGCCATTTGTTGGTAGATTCACTGCAGCACTCTATGTTGTCTTCTTACCTTCAGGAAATATTGGAGAACTTTATAAGGGAAGTTAATTCTTACGCTTGGTCTGTGGCTTAATGAACAGTCATTTTTCGTGTGTGCACAGCTGCAGAGTACGGTTGAGAAATGCACCCATAATTTCAAAAGTAGTTTTTACAGAGATGTGCCCCCACTTTATTTTTCTTTGTAGTTTATAAATTTCCCTGGTGCACAGGGAAGTGTAATAGGTAATGGTTGATAACTTTGAGTGAGGATTGTAGAGTCACTGGGCTTACATCTCCCAGGTTCTAACTGTGTGACTGTGCTGTGATTGGATTAAGGCACTTAAACTTTCTGACTCTCAGTTTCTTTCATCTGTGAAGTTGGACCAAGAATATTACTTAGCACAGGGGTCTATTGGGAAAATAAAATGACTAAGACTGACTACAGATTTCTTTGTACAATGCCTGGTACAAATAAAATATCCAGCAAATGGCACCTATTGTCATTACACAAGAGGGTAACCCAGATTGTTAAACACACTTAAATTCTCCATCAGATGTTTCAGTTTGTTCCATTTTAGGGTCTAATCAGAGTTGCTTCATTATTATTTTTTACTTGCTTGTAATATGAGTAAAAATATAATCATGTGTAATTCCAAGTTCTAAGATATCTTGACTTCCCTGTTACTGATAGTCACCTTAAACTTTCTGAGATGTTTATATTTCTCTTTTAAACCACTTTAAAAGTTAACCACCACCACATAGGCCTGGGAGAGAAAAATTTTCCATCCCAATCCTGCTGAAACCCAGAGACATAATAATATGCTTCACTTTAGAGTTTTGGCATTATTTTCATGTCGGTCTTGCTGCATTCATTATAACCAGCTGTGTGTGTTCCCAATGTCCTTCTTCATGCTGAGAGCACTTCAAAGCCAGGAGTCACATCTTCTCATCATTACATTTTACTTAGCTGGCCCAGCTGCTGACACGAAGTCCACAGGTTGACACTGTCTTGCTAGCCATCCTCATACCTGATATAATTTTAGATATGAATATAATAATACATTTTACATTCAATATAAAATACATTTATATGTTTTCCAATTCTATGTCAATTAATACAAAGCCAGAAATTCTTACAATACTGAGAGGAAAATAAGGCAATTTTTATCCTGATTAAAAAATGAGAAAATTGAAAGGTTATTTATTTTTTGATCCACACAATTAATGGCAGAGCTAAAACCAGAGTTGAAATTTCTCAACATCTTGATCCTCATTTCATACCCAATTGATTCTGTCTACTGATAAAAGTAATAATCCTGAAGATAACTATTGGATAAAGAAAAGTTCTCTCTCTCTGTCTCACTCTCTTTCTCTGTATCTCTGTCTCTCTCCTTTCTTCTCACTGTCTCCCTTTTTCTCTCTCTCTCTCTGTCTCTTTTTGTCCCTTTCTCACCCTCTCTCTTTCTTTTTCTCTCTCTCTGTTTTCACAGACTTCATTTCCTCAAAGGTGGTCAGGGTCTAATCATTTGTTCAAATTCATTTGCTGTAATTTAGTGTTATATACTGTAATGGAGTATTTACTACTTCTGTGGTTTTGGGAAAATTATCTAAACTTTCTGGGATTTGATTGCTATGTCTGAAAATGGGGAGACAAAAATCATACACTGTACAATCATTATAATAACTAGAAATAATAGCTACCCAGTATACCGACTGCTGCATATCAAGAATAATCAGTGTTAATAATAATTAATATTATCAGTAATTTTGAAATTAATAAAATCACCCTCATCAGAAATGGGCTAAATAAGTCTGTTTATGAAATGACACACTAAGCAGGACATATATTTTGCAGAAGCAGGAAGAGTTCGATCAGACACACACAAACTCGTATATTAAAAAAAAAAAGAAGAAGTATAAATACAGCTTTTTAGCCAGAGTGCGTTGGAAAGTATTCCATCTGCCTGATTCGACATAACATGGTATTTGTGACCTGTTTGGTGTTGACACATGCTTTAAACACAGAAAGACTTGACTGGTTGCTTGAGCAGTTAGCGTGTCCCGTGAGGACTTAGGGCTCCAGGGCTTCATCTAGTTCCTTGATTTTCCTATCATTTTTTTCTCCCTAAAGGTCCCAAGACCTTCTCTGCCACTGCTGTCGTCTTTGAGGTTTCCTTCTGCCTTCATCACCCCTATCTGTACACCTGGGTGCATGCACAGAGCACCTGGAGAAAAACAGGGCTTGGCTGAGAGACTCAGATTCCCAGGTGCCTGTAGCAGCAGCATCAGTATTTTCTGAATTCTCTAGTCCTGGCTTGGTTTCACTTCTTTCAAAACTTCTCTAGTGGGAGGAAATCCCCTCCCACTGCCTTCCTTTTATTTTCCCCTCTTTCTAAGCTCTTTTCCTAAGTGTTTGAGTGACTTGCTCTTCATATATAACAGAGACTTCCCTCAAGTTATTGAAGTTGTGCGTTGCTCTGAGATATACTCTACGGTTCATGGCACTTCCCACTCGATGTTGAAATTTCAGAGTGCAGAAATCTTTTCAAATGTTTACTTTTCTTCTCAAATATTGTGACTTGTACAAACAAAAACTATAAATTCATATATTTTACCTATCTTTGGATTTAACAAATAATTTCAGATGCAAAACCGAGCAGCTCTACACATTTCTTGCATGTTTTTAGCCATAGATAAATCCGAGAGTAAGAAAAAAGATACTGCTTTAGACGAAAGTTCATTGGAATAATTAGGATTAGGAAGGATAAAGATACATGGAGGTGCCCCTAACGAATTTTATTCCCATTGTATCAAAGAGCATAGAAGCCACTTGTTTTTGGTCTTCTGAAGTCGCAGAGGACTTAATACAATTCTTCAAATTCCTGACTTATTGTTTACTTTTCCCTGTGCCAAGCTGGTCTTCTGAATAGCCATATGTATTTCACCTTTTGATGCAATTAACATCTAGTCCTTTAAACATCACAGGGCTCAACATTTTATATTGTACAATCTAACTAGAATTTTCTTTAGAGGCTCCTTAATGTTGACTGATTCTTTAAGAATCAGAACCTTGGGCTTGTAGTTAAAACCATGACAAATGAAAGCATATTATTTTAGCTCTAGTAGACATTCTGGTGTGGGATATAAACTTAGACCTGATTATCAAAAAGAGTCATTATCAAATGATCTCTTGTAACTTGATCAAAAACAGATGGATGCTGTAATTAATCACTGACACTCCAAGCTACTTTTTCCAATAGATGATTTATGTCTACCCAAGGCAGTGTATGGTAGTGCTTTCTATAATTCAGCTACAGAGCAAACTGAAGGCTTTCACACAGCACTAACCTTGGAGGTCGTTTCGTAACACTGTAGGTTGAAAACACCCCCCAAATCCATAAAAAGCACACATTTTCCTGAATGATATATTAGCATAAGAAGGGAGGAGAAGTTTATTGGATTTACCACAATTATAAGAAATGAATTCTAAATGGGATTTTGAATATCAATGAACAAGGTATGATTAACAACATTGACCTACTTACCAGTGCTGTGAAAACAC
>RJWT010014444.1:0-21069 GCA_004365215.1 Cuniculus paca | reverse complement strand
TACAATCAAACCACACATAATAGAGTAAAATCAATCAAAACAAACAATGAAAGCCATACAGGGTTTCTAAACAAGCTAATTGGACATCCTCGATGGCTGCAATATTTTGTTGAGATAGTGTCAATGAAAAGTGCCACACATAGGACTTAACTTTTGTTTCTTTGTTCCAAACAATAGAAATACTCTCTAGCTAATTCAAGCAGAAAAAAGATTTGCTGAAAGGCAATTGAGTAGATCATAATTTTTCTAGAGAAGCTAGAGAACCAGGTTTGGAGAACATAGAGTCTGCATACCAGAATAGCAGCTAACATGTCACCCCTGAATTAGTCCAGTGGAACACTGCTTCTGCAGCTTAAGTCACCAACAGTGGGTACTGTGCACTATGACCCCTGCTGGCTGATACAACCACTCCTTTAAAAAATTCTTGCCTGGTGGGGCGTGGTGGTGCATACCTGTAATCCTAGCACATGGGAGGCTGAGGCAGAAGGATCATTAGGAGTTGGAAGCCAACCTGGGCTACATAGTGAGCTCAAGGCTAGTCTGAACTACATTAGCAGGCCTCTGCTTCAAAAGAAGAAAAAATTTCTTTCCCATCCCTGCAACTTTTCACCTTTAGTTCTTCAATCACAGGTTAGGGCCAGGCAGTCTATCCAGAGGCAAAGGAGGCTGGTAAAGTGAGTATCTAGACCATCAGTTTCTGTATAGGAGGTAGATTTTGCCTCCTCTGGGTTATTAAAATAGTAGGGATATACCGAAGTATGTTACATATCCACTGGAGATGACTTGAGTTTTTGACCTTGAATGAAGGGGAAAATGAAAATGCTACTAGCAGAAATGTAGATGGTGCCATAGGAAACTAGATTAGACAACCATTTTTCTATGCATGTTAGTTATGGCTATTTAAATGTGGATTGGTTTTTATAAGTTAATCACTTTCATTTTCAGGAAAATATTAGTATAGTCCTGAGAAAAACTGCAAAAACTCCAGGTCTTGGTGGCTAGCCTCCAAGACTCTAGCTCTAAAACTCAGATGCAAATAACAGATTTTGGTATGTGTGTTGGAGATGGGGAAGATGTCTGTTGGATAAATAAGAATAAGTTATATTTTACAGTTTTCTTTTTCCCCCATTATAAATTGCTTCCTTTCTTGTACATTAAATAAGGACAATTTATTTTAACTATGTCAAAATTATGTAGGGCCTGAAGAACCTCCTGGGATTTAGAACAGCAGAGAACCATCCAGAAAATATCCAAGTCTCATACACAAGGAAATAGGTTTGATGAAAAACCTCTGAAGAGAATATCAGACAGCTTATTTGGAAAGTACAGTAGAAGGAAAGTAATATATAGCTAAAAGCTCCAAGTACACAATATGCAAGTAACTTTTGTATTCAAAGCAAGTAACATTCCTGGAAAACTTTCTCTTTGTTGGGAGACATTTCCACATTCCAGTTTCCACATTAAAAACAACATAATGAAAGTGTCCAAAATTGTACTGAAATGATCACAAACACCACGTTTAGGGTTAACAAGACTGATTTTCACTGGAGGCTCACTGTTGCAGTTGTTTACAGCCAGCATCTGTCCTAATTATTTAGCACCTGTACCTTGCTGGTTGTTAATGTATTTATTATCACCTCTGCTAAAGTATGTATTTACTTGGAAACTAGCAAAAGGTGTGTATAAATTAATAAAACAATGACAAAAAACATACAAAATTATTTACTCTTATGTGAGTCTTACCATTGTTGTTCTTGTACCTCTTTCCCCGTTTGGTTTTTTTTTTTTAACTTTCTGCAGCAAATTATAAAAGTTATTTTACCTTCACCTTCATCAGGGTCAAAGAATTCAAAAGGACTTTCTTGAGGAAGATTTCTGATAGGCATTTTAAGGAGATGTCTGGGGAGACTTGGAGCCACTGAATAACATTTTAGGAAACTGAACAAGAATAAATAAATTTACTGGCCATTAAGCACTTTGGTATAAATTTTGTGAAACAAGAATAAATATTGACCAGTAGCCAGCTATGGTAGTGCACAACGGTAATCTCAGCACTCAAGAGCCTGAGGCAGGAGGATCACCATGAGTTCAAGGCCAGACTGAACTACATAGCAAGACCTTGTCTCAAAAAGGGGGGAGGGGATTTAGGAATTAAATGTTGACCATTAAAGTATATCACTTTAATACATTGATCATCTATCTGTTAAGGGTAGCAATTGATACAATCCTTGTAAGCCCAGAACTGTTGGGCTGACCTGAAAATTATTTCATAATAATATTCATTAATAGTGAGTTACAAAGGTACAATGCTTTTTAATAAAGAACTCTCACCTCGTAAGAGAATGGATTTCAGTTTTTATGAGTTAAAAAAAACTGCTGGTTGCAGAAACAACCTTGTGTTCTCAATAGAGGCCACTTGAAGTTTGACTTGGTTGCTACCTCTTTTGGCAAAAACAAATGAGAGTTTGGTGTAATATGGGGTAAAGTGTAGAAATACTAATAATAGATTACATATTGAAGCACATTTTACATGCCTGTACTTTTTTTGTGCATTTTGCCTCTAGTAACTCATTACATTCTCACAATTGTCCTATAAGCAAGGAACTATTAACAGGCCATTTTTATAGACTAAGAGACAGACTTAGAAAGGTTAAGTTATTTGCTCAAGGTGACCATACTCACACATGACCAACCCATATATAACCAGTTTGATTCCAGAGCTGATAATCTAAGAAGGCATAAGAATCATATCACAATTGCATTCACTAAGCCATATTTTACCACTCTAATCTACCTACGATGGTAACATATATTTGTGAATACAAATAATTATACCATGACCCTACCTGAGGAAAATATGAACCTTTTAAACCCAGTCATTGCTTTCCAGAGTGCTGCTTCCTAGGTTGCTTCACCTGTGCCTGTTGTTTTCCTTTCAGCCTTCTCACCTTGCTCCTGTGATTCCTGCTGCCATACCCTCTTGAGAAACTGCTGCTATGGCAGGCAGAATTTTTTTTAATGGAGCTACCTTAATGTTGCCATTCTGACTCCAGGAAAGATGTAACTTCCTATAATTCCTAAGAGTCCAATTGAGATCACTTAATGACTCTCAACAGTTGTGCTAACCTGTAGTTTAAGATGCTGGTATCTCAAATAGAGGCATGTATAATTTGGGTCATTTTGCTGTGTCCAGGACTTCACCAAAAGCAAAGCAGAAGTATACTTATGGACCCACCATAAGTATACTTCCCAGAATCCAGAGAGAATGTACAGTTTAATTCTAATTGCTACCTTTAAAAGATAAATTGACCCATATCTCTCAACATGCACTAAACTTAAAATGGATCAAACATTACAACATTAGAACAGAAACAACCTACTGGAAGACAAAATAGGTAAACTCTCTGTCTTGGTTACTTTTCTCTCATTGCTGGAACAAAACACCTGTCACCCAGAGTGAAGCAAGGAAAGGTTTATTTAGCTTACAGTTTTTGGAGATTTCAGTCCATAATCAGCTGGCTCCAAGGCAGGGTGGCATGGCACAGGGGCAACACTTCAAGACAGCAGCCAGAGCAAAAGAGGAAAACAAACCTTTTCTCTTCCCTTACACAGGCCAGCCCTCCTCCAGGGTGGGTGTAGCACTCACAAAATTTCCTTGCCCTCCTTTGTACAGGATGAGGATATTTCCAAAGTAAGAACCCTGGCTCCCTGTTGAATCTCTCAGTTAAACTTCTAAACTGCTCAAGTTGACACAATGTATCAACCATAACACTCTCAAAAACTTAGTTGTAGGCAGAGACTTTCTGAATAAAACCCCTGTTGCACAAGAAATAATATCAAGAATCAACAAATGACATCACATTAAATTAAAAAGCATTTGCACAGCAAAAGCAACCACCAATGAAGTAAAAAGACAACCTACAGAATGGGAAAAAAATTTTGCCAGCTACTTCTTAAAGAACTAACATCTAGAATATACAAAGAATTTAAAAAAATTAGACCACTCCCAAATTTAAAGACCCAATCAAAAATTGGCACCTGGAATGAGTTGACACTTCTCAGATAAGGAAATACATACAGTAGAGGCCAATAGATCCATGGAAAAATATTCAGCATCACTGACCATTCAAGAAATGTGAATTAAAACAACATTAAAATTCTATCTCATCCCAGAAAGAATGGCTTCTATCAAGAAATCAACCAATAACAAATGCTGGTGGGGCTGTTGGGAGAAAGGAGCCCTTTTTCATTGTTGATGGAAGTGTAAATTGTGCAACCAGTATAGAAATTAGTATGGAGATTTATTTCTCAAAAAGCTAAAAAATAAAATTTTGATTTGACCCAGTGTTATGGTTTGTGTCTGGATGTCCCCCCAAAGCCTCATGCAGTCATGGGGGCAGGCTTCTAGAATTTGTGATTGATTTATGGTCCAATGCTGGGATTATGGGTGTGAGTGCTACATCCGACCTAGGGTGGGTGTGGCCTACATGCAATATAAGGAACAGAAATAGTCTGTCTGTGCTCTTCCTGTTTCACTCTTGTTGCTTTCTGCTGTCTTCTACTGCAATGAACTGTTGCCCCTGTGCCACACTACCCTGCCTTGGATCCAACAGATTATGGACTGAAACCTCCACAAACTATGAACTAAATAAACCTTTCCTTCCTTAACTTTGGGTGTCTCAGCAATGAGAGAAAAGTAACCAAGACATCCAGATAATCCCCTTTTAGGTATCGTCCTGAAAGAGTTAAAAGCAGCATACTATAGTGATGTATGTGTATCTATGTTTATAGCAGCAAATTCATAATAACTAAATGTTAGAATCAGACTGTATGCTTATCAACAAATGACTGGATAAAGAAAATGTGGTATTTGTATGCAATGGATTACTATTCTGCCAATAAGAAATACAAACGAGGCATTTGCAGGAAAATGGATGTACCTTGAGACCATATTTTAAGTAAAGTAAATCAGATACACAAACTTGAACATCATATGGTTTCCTTTATATGAAAATTTTAATAGAAAAAAAGAGAAATAAAAAAAGAGTAATTATACCCTAAGTACATTTCTATTGTCAGTTTCTGGTTTCACACTAATGTGGTGTGAGAGTTCATTTTTCAGGATTTATATTTTCTTGGATATTTTGGGGTCTTTGTTGTTGTTTTGTGCCTGGTCTGTTTTGAAGAAAAGAAAATCAATTCTTAAGAATGGGAAAGTCTATGAGGATGGAGAGTGGCTTTGTGGTTGCCTAGATTTGGGAGAGAAGATTTAGGAGATGATGGTGAGTGGCCAGAGTGTTTTGATTTGGGATGACAAAAATGAGCTAAGTTTGATTGTGATTTTAGTTGTATAACTCTGTTAATGTACTGGAATCTATTGAATCTTGCATTTTAGGTTTGTGGATTGTGTGGTATGAAAATTTTTAGTTCAATAAAGTTGTTTTATTAATTTAAAAAATACATTCTCAGTGGGGTAATTTTTAAAGATATATCAGAGAAACACACCAATTTAGATAGAATCATTTGGCTTGATCGCAGGATCACTGAAGTCATTTTTAGAAACTTTTCCCTAGTAGCACTGTGTAAAAAGTACATTTAAAAAAATTTTTTTTATTTTAACGAGAATGAAAACAAAACAGTAAAACACAACAAAGCAGTCAGAACAGAACAATGCAAGCAATACAGGTCTTCAAAACATAATGACAGGAAATTAACAATGGCTATCCTAGTGTCTCTTGTTTTCTTTGAAATGGTTGTTCATACATTCACACACTATTAACTCAAGCAAAAAAAAAAAATTATATAAAACCAGCTAAAACAAAAGAATGAAAGCATTACAGGCCTTCAAATCAGACAATAAGAAATCAACAATGGCTACCTTAATGTCCTTTGTTTTCTTCAAAAAAGCTGATCATATCTTCTCGCTTATTGCAATCAAATAGTAGAAAACAGACTTAAACCAATCAAACCAAAGAATAAAGGCATTATTGGACTTCAGAACCTGAAGATATTAACATTTTTATTAGATCATTGTTCCCCTTAAACACTTTACGTAGCTCAAAGAAACACTTACTAAAACCTCTTTTAATTTGTCAGTGATCAGGTTAAAACTTATGTTTGCTGCTTTCTTTTGGAGAATGTTCAGAGCCCCAGGTCATTGAAGAAGTATTGATACTACCACCTAAGATTCAGGTGGACTTTATACTCACCTTAAGAATTTAATTTCAGGAACATGGCTTGAGTCTACTTCAAATTTAAGATGTAAAATCTTTTGTAAGAAACTGAAATTGCTGATTAAGTATAGTAACAATAATTGTTCTGTAAGTTGTTATTCTAAGAATCACAGGGTGATTATTTAGCCTATTCTCAGAGCATGCTACGGACTAGACTGTAAGAAAACACCTGCATACATACATGTTTCTTGAAGTTTAGAGAAAAGAGAGGGCTTCTTAAGCTCAAAGTAGGAAGGTACTATGGAAAAAATGGTATTTATGAGGATACCACAGTATATCAGTTAAAAGCAAGAAACCCAAAACCAGCCTTGCCTGTTTGTTTAAATTCTGACTGTCACTTATTGAGTGACCTTGGGCAGGTTGCGTAGTAAGCACTCTATGACTTAGTTTCCTGTTTGATGAGATGCAAGTGGTGATACATACTTTTGGTTCTCATGTATTAAATGAATTATGGAATGAGAAGCACTTAGAATAATTCAGACGTTTGTTTTAAAACGAACAAAATTAACTTTATGGAGCTGTTATTTAGCCTGGGCCTTAAAAAACAGGATAAATAGGATTTTAACATACAAAAATGAGTCAAAATAAATTTCAGAAGGAGCAGAGATTAAAATAAAACCACAGAAGTACCAGAATAAACTTATAATTTCCAATTGGAGAAGGCCTTCCTAGGTATGACTAGACTCAGAGATTGTAAATAAAGGATTGATAAATTCACAATGTTAAAAAGTGTATTAAAAGCACCATAATTAACACTAAAACAAATTTTCAAAACTGACTAAAGTTGACCAACAAAAATAAACCGAAGTATGAAGTGCTTACATGATTTAAAAAAAAAAAAAAACTTTGAACCTAAGACTATAAAAATACAGAAAACAGAGGGGGAAATTTTTATAACATTGGATTTGACAATGATTTTTTGGATCTGATATCAGAAGCTCAGGCAACAAAAGCAGAAACAGACAAATTAGACGGTATCAAACTAAAAAGTGCTCATCAAAGGAAAAATAAACCAAAAAAAGCAACATGCAGACTGGAAGAAAATAATTGCAAATCATGTATCTGATTAAGGGTAGTATTAGCATGTAGAAATAATTCCTATAACTCAAACAACAAAAACCAAATAACCCGATTAAAAAATAGGCAAAGGGTCCAAATAGATATTTCTCCAGAGAAGATACACAAATGACCAATAAACATCTGAAAAGATGTACAGTAGTACTAGTCACTAGAAAGAAAGGTGAATTGAAACCACATGAGATATCATCTCACATATTAGAATGGCCGCTACCCCAAAAAACAAATGTTACATGGATGTGGAAAACTTGGAATAATCTTGTACTGTTGGTAGGAATGTAAAATAGTATAAACACTACAGAAAACAACATGCAGATGTCTTAGTTACTTTCTCATCACTGGAATATAATACCTGACAACCATAACTAAAAGAAGCAATGGTTTATTTTGGTTCATAGTTTATAGAGGTTTCAGTTCATACTTGACTGACACCCAGGCAGGGCAGCATGACTGAGGAGAAAGATCCAGGCAGGAAGGAAGCATGAAGGGATCAAGGGAAAAGGAGGGAAGTGGAGATATATATAGATATATACCCTTCCAGGCTGTTATGGCTTGTGTCTCGATGACCCCCACAAAACCTCATGCAGTCATTGGGCATGGCAGGCTTTCAGAGGTTACTGAATCAGAGTGTGTGATGCTGGGGTTAAGGGTGTATGATTAGTAAATCAATCCACTGATGGTTTCGGCATAGTTTTGGCTAGGATTAAGGGTGTAAGTGCTGCACCTGCCCTAGAGCTGGTCGCCTGCATATACTATGAGGGACAGAAAGAGTCTTGTGTCCTCCCTTGTTGCTTTGCTGTCTTCTGTCTGCAGTGAACTGTTCTCCTCTGTGAAGCCACCCTGCCTTGGAGCCGCACTATTAGGGACTGAAACTTCTGCAAACTATGAACTCCCTAACCCTTCACCCTTTAACTTTGGGCCTCAGGTATTTTGTTTCAGCAACAAGAAAAGTAACTAAGATATGGACCATGCCCATGGTGACCCACTTCTTCCCACCAGACTTCATGTCCCAACATTACACCAGCTATAAACCCATCAGTGGACAAATGCAGTGATGAGTATCACACACTTATGATTCAGTCACCTCCCAAAAGCCCCATCTATGAATGTATGTAGCTTTGGAGGGACATCTAGATATAAACTGTAACAGAAATTTCCTCAAAAAATAGATTTACCATATGGCCTAGCCATCATACTTCTACATGTATATCTGAAAGAATTGAAAGCAGGATCTTAGACTTTATAACCATGTTCATTGGAGCATTATTTATAATAGCTAAGAGTAGTAACAGCACAAATATCTGTTGACAGATAAATGGATAAAGAAAATGTAGTCATACTTATAATATTTAGCCTTAAAAAGTGCACGGTATAGTGTTGCTGAACCTTGTGGATATTATGCTGAGTGAACTAAGCCAGTCTTAAGGGATGACTATGGTATGATTCCACTTATAAAAAGATAAGTAAAGTGGTGGAGAAAGTCAAATGGGGGGATAGGGTGAGGGTGAAGTAGAGAATTATTTAATGAGTACAGAGATTTAGTTTTGCAAGATAAAAAAGTTCTAGAAAGATCTTACACAACGAGAATGTAATAGATATTACTAAACTGTGCGCTTAAGGTGGATGAGAGGGCAAATTTTATAATATTTTTTTACCACATTAAGAATGAAAAAAAATTAAATTGAATAATGCTGAGAGTGAAGTAGAAAAAATTTAAAATAGTTTTCTTCAGAATTTCATTCTTTTTCCTTTTATTTTAGTGTTTAAAACTTTTATCCTATTGAATGCCTTCTAGCAACACCCTCTCCAAAATGACTCTTTCTCTTATACTGTTAGGAGACTATGCCATATCTAACTACTCCTCTTATTACCCCAGTCATTCATTTAATATTTATTGAGCACAGATTATATGATAGGTTCTTCTAAACAATAGGAATTTAGCAGTGACCAGAATAAAATCTCTCTACCCTTAGACTTACATTCTAATGGCAGAAAGCAGATCATAACAACAATAAATGTATATCAGATGATATTACAGTCTCCAAAGAAAAACCATGGTAAGAGAGAAAAGAATGCTGAAGCACAAGGGGATTGCTATTCATATGGTATAATCAAGGGAATCACAACATAAAGGTTGACATTTGAGCAGGTATCTGAAGAAAATGAAGTAGCATGAATGGTGGATATCTGTGTATAAGAAGGACCATCAAGGGCAAAGGCTTAGATACAGAAATAATTTAAGGATTTGGAGAAGAGCAAACAGACCACTTTGCCTCAAGGAGAGTGAGCAAGGGATGAGAAATAGGAGATTCTATCTGAAAAGCAGTGGGAGACAATGGTACACTGACTTTATGGGTGATTATATAGACTGTGGCTTTTACCATGAGTGAACCACCAGAGATGTTGAGCAAAGGAGTGACACCATCAAACGTACTATTTAGATGGTGTCTGGGTGAACAATAGATTATAGAAGGGTGAAGACAGAAAAAGGAAGAAGAATCAGGAGAACTATGATAGTGGCTGAGACCAGATGTACCAGCAAGGTTTAAGGAGTGGTCAGATTTTAGGGTCATTATGAAGGCCAGTGAGGGATTTCTAATGGATTAGATGAGAACACTGGGAGAAAAAACAGTCAAGAATGACCGCAAGGTTTTTGACACAAGCAGCTATCTGAGTGGGGTTACTTAAGTAAATCAAGAAATACTGCAAAAGAATCTTAGTTTTGGATATGTCTGAGATGCTAAGTAAGGTTAAATAGGTAATTTTATATATGAGTCTGAATCCCAGGGAAAAGATCAAGGTCAGAAATAAAAATTTGTAAATCATCAGCACGTAGACAATGTTTAGTCAGTAGACTGGAGAAGACCAGTTAAAAATTAAGTACATATAAACTGAGAAAGAGTTCTACATCCTGAGCCCTAGGATATTGCATTTTAAGATGGGGATGATAAGAAGCCACAGAGGACTGAGGAGCAACCAGGGCCAATGATACGGGAAGGTGTTGTCTTGGAAAATATCCTTTTGCTAGTGAGGCTTTGATTATTAAATAACTCTTTGATTGTCAATACTAATATTTATTTCTATAGGCTTTTATCAGTTGCCAGGATGACCCTTACTCCTGATTACTTTTGAATGGTGCTAGGTGTACTAGATAGTTTGCCCATGGCATTATTCTCCAAAGACACACATGCATGCTTATAACCACACACACACACACACATCCACACGCACATCCACTCACACACCCTAATGTTTTTTCTTTTGGAATAGGTCACCAGCTTTTATATTAGCTTATGTGTAGAAAGTAAAAATAAATTTATCGAAAAATGTGTCACCACATATTACCCATATCATTTAGAGATCCGGTGCTTGTTATTTTAATGGGAGCAAACCAACTTCGTGTCTCATCTCCATGAAAATAATGCTTAAGAATGTCAGTCCTACCTGAGTTGTTCGCTAACCCTTCTTTTCACTTATCACGTTCACCCTCAGTAATCGATAACAGCTGTTCTGCAGCCTCTTTTTAAAGTGCAGCTGAACCTATTGATTTCACTTGTTATTGCACTGCCCTCCCTTGCTTCTGGCCACAAATTAGTCTGAGTCAGAATAGGTGGTGAGATAATAAGGCTATATATAGATCGTCCTTTTCTGTTGCTTCCCCAAAGCTTTTTCTTTTTTTAAACTAGAAGGTGATAAAAGCAAAGTTCAGCACCAGCTACAAGTTCTGTGTGCTAGTGTTGAAATCCTTTGTTCTTTAAAACCAAACATTTTGACTTTGTACAGCTTGTCAATTAAGCACAGGAAGCAATGCTTACCGTGATTTATGTTTTCCTAAAGCTATATTATGTCAGTATTCAAATTCATTGTTATCTAACAAGTAATTGTTTCTGACATCAACTCCCAAATGTAAATTACTCATGTTGGTTGTTTTAAATATCTCTGTTTTCTAAGGAACAATTTAATACAATTGGATTATAAAGCTAAATAATACCACTTTCCATTTGAAGTAAACATTAATAGTAGTAGAATTTAGAATAAGCACTTACTCTTCACATATCTCTGGTTTTGCCTTATTTTTTGGTTCAGGATGTTTAGGGCATTCATATTATACTACCTTCAGAACAACTGAGTTCTGCAACGCATGGAGCAAAATCAGTATGCCTGAGTTTTTCTGTTACTATGCACAGACAATTCCACTTGCATATATAGGAGCTGGCAAAGAAGAGAGCTGCTGCACAGGAGAAGGTCTCAGTTGTGAATCAGGGAACAGTAAGTCGTTCGATGTGTGTAAAGGCAGTTAGAGCGAAGAATAAGGAGATATGATTGGGAACATCTTTTACAGAATTCTCTAACACTTCCACCCCCTTCCCCACACGCACACACATTAGATCATCATATACACATTTTTATTGGATATATTTTTAATTAATGATTATATACTGTATTAGGTTCTGCTACCTGGGTTTTGGCAGTTTGACTTGAGTATCTTATTGCAGATCCTATTTCATCTGTAAAATAATGCTAGTGGTCCTTCTCTCACTTAGGGACTCCCAAAAAACCCAAAAGGCAAGCAGTTGTTTATGAGGTGCTTCACGGAAGTTAGTGGTACACTGAAACATGACTGTGCCACCGATATGTGCAAGTTTGGTTTTTTGTGTTTTTTTTTTTAATCAAACCTCATTGCCAAGGGCCTGGAGATAATCCAGTTGTAATAAAACCAATTTGTCAAATGTGATTTGAAATCCTGAAGAGGATTTCCCAGCAGATGTAGTCTGTTAATGCTGGTGCTCACCAAGTTGATTGAAAGATTCAGGCTGCATCTCTAAACTGGTCACTATGTATATGCTTCAGCTGCCTTCACTAATTAAATCCCTTGAGTTTATTGAAGATACTTTCCACCTGGGACCCATGTCCAGGCAGCGCTTTTCTTGTGGCACACAGCTGAACTGGGTCTGGGCACTGCTGTTTCATGTCGGAATAAATATTTCAGCTCTGAGGCTTTTTGTCCAACTGGATTCCATGGTTCACTTGTTAGTTTGCTTTACTTTGCAGCACAAATCAGTTTACCAAGCTATCTGTTGTTTGGATTGGCTAATTAAAACCTGCTCATTGTGTGTACAGGCAGCCTCCAAGAAGCCAAATACTGCCTTGTACAGGGCTTGAACAAAAACGTGACTTTAGTATTCATTAGAACATATGGGCATTATGAATTACCCCTAGTCAGTCTGATTCTTGCTTTTTAATAGCATGCCCTTGTGAAAGTATACCCCATTTTGAAAGGCAAAACGAGGTGTGCCTAGAATCCCTAGTTTTTGAGGAATCCTGTGCAAAGGATTGAGAACAGCCCTAGTATCACCTTCATGGTGGCAGATCACCAAGAGATGCAACTGTATCACTTATGACACTTGGCCTCATAGGACACATGAGAATTCACTATTTATACTATTTTTTTTAAATCGAATTTCATGCCAAGTAAAAATCCAGTTATGGAAATTTTGCCAAGATAGCCATCCCTCTGACTGGGAACACTGTAGGTGGCTGTATTGAAAACCAACATTGTCTCAGATAGTTTACTGCTTTGAATTATGATCGCCATCAACATCAAACATTTATCTACTTATGTAATATTTTTGGTACTGTATTCTAGGGGATGCTCCATAGTATTTCACTAAACAATTTGGAATCTTCTTGATAAAATGTAGACAAGTAATTCTACTACAATGTGACAAGTTGTCTCTCAAATTTCTAAACTAGGTAATAGGGCAGATGATGATAGTGTAACCAAGATACAGAAGGCACATGTTGAAAGAGAGGAGAGATGGAAGGAGATACTAAATTGGCTTTTGGTTATTCACAGAGTACTGAGGTTTAAGGATCTAATAAGCAGGTTCTAAACAGGACTTTTAAGACAGATGAGAAGCTGTTTCTTGCAGGACAGTATTATTTCATTGTGTCCCTATTAGAGGGAAAGACACAGTGCAAATAGGCTTTGATAGGAAAGAGGAATAAGCAAAAGGTTGGAAATGGTGGTTACCATGACACCAGGTTGAGCTGTCTGATTTTTATTTAGAGAGGGCTATTATCACAACAGTATGTCTATGTTTTGGAAACTTTCTCAGAGATTAATAGTGTGTGAATCTTTCAGAGAAGAGCACTCACTCATGGATTGGGTATTCATTTATAGGAGAAGAATTTTATCCATGTTTTTAGAATATAATATTTGAAGTTTTGTCTAAACTAAACATAATTCCCTTTTTCCATTCTTATTTGTGCTTGTCTTGCCAGATCTTGAAAGAGACAGTTTGAAATATTTCAACTAGTATATCTAGATGGAAATGAATGGGTTTCAGGAATATCTTTTTATAATGTAGAACTGAGTACACATGATTGGTAGCCTATATTTTGCATGTAACTTCTTAGAGGAAATTGAGGATGTGTCTCAAGAGTGAAATTCTCTCCCAAATGATTTCAAGTTAAAGAACATTTTAAAACCAGTGCCATAGTGAAACTTTGAGACGGAATTAGAATGTCACAGAATACAATAAATAGCAAATTATCAGGACTCCAAGGAGTTTAGGGAGACTCAATTATATAGAAGTCTCACATTTTTCATTTTAGACCAATTATAGAGTCAGAACATCTTAGCTGATTATGCCCACTGGGTTCTTAGCAGCATTTTTATTTCCTTAGAAAATTTTCTATTCTCCAAAGACCTCTAAGTTTTAGTACCTAGCTGAATAAGCTACCAGTGTCCAGAAATAGTACCAACCTCAGAAGCACCCCTTACATTTTTTGTATTACCATTTTAGTAAGCCCAGACTTATCTTAGGAGTTTGAAAACATTTCAGTGGTCAAAGAAAGGGCAGTTTGCTCATTTAAATCTCTTTAAATTCCATTCTGTCCTTGGTGCAAAAGTGCCAACCTGTGTTTGTAAGAATAAACGGAATACATCTATTTGACACAGTCTGCTAAGAATTCACCACAGATGAAAGGAAATAGTGTTCTCCCACTTCCTGTCTGTCTGATTGTGGCAGCCAAGACTGAGTAGAAGAAGACAGGGGGAAAACCATAGAGAGGGAATACAACTCAGAAATAACCTTGTAACAGTGAAGAGTCTATTGTACTCTAAAGAACCTAAAATTTGAGTTTACTCAAGAAGTTTTGGAAAATTTAAACTTGCCCATTTGAGTAAGTTGAAAATTAACTAAAAGCAAGCCATTGACAAGAAAAAGAAAAGAGAGAAAGAGAGAGAGAGAGGGAGAGAGAGAGACAGGCATATAGTGTGGCATGATTTAATTCAGCTGAGAATCTTAAACTGAGCAAATTATGAGGCAAATTAAATTTGCATTCCAGCTGTGTGTAACTGTTAGCGTCCTTATAGATTACCCTGTTCTGTGCAGTGGCTCATCAGGAAGTTGTAGACAAATTCTCCAGGGTAGGTAACAAATATAGAATTTGTATATATACATAAAATACTTTAACAAATGAATTTTTAACAACTTATTTTACAAACAAATTAACTCTAAATAACTTTTCAGGCAGAAATCTTCAATATTATTCAATAGTGATCAACTGGCTTTCATATCTTTTGTCATATTTCTATTAATTTGAAAAATAGCATGAATTTCACTGAAATTGAACATGAGAGAATTGAATAAGTAATAAAAAATACCAACTAAGAAGAGTCCAGGTCCTCACAGATTCACTGCCAAATTCTACAAGCAGTTTAGAGAAGAACTAGCACCAGTACTCCTCAAACTGTTTAAGGAAACAGGGAATTAGTACTTTTTATTTTGCGGCACTGGGGATTGAACTCACGACCTTGCGCTTGCCAGGCAGGCGCTTAGGCCGCTGAGCTAGATCCCCAAGCCCTGGTGTTTTTGAGAAAGGGTCTCACTATGCCTTTCAGGCTGGCCTTGAGCTCACTCTGTAGCCCAGGCTGGTCTCGAACTCACAACGATCCGCCTGTCTCAGCCTCCCGAGTGCTGGGATTACAGGCGTGAGCCACCACGCCCGGCGGAATTAGTACTTCTAAAGTCATTCCTAGAAGCAAGCATTACCCTGATTCTAAAGCCAGAAAAGGACCCGACCAAAAAAGAGAACTGCAGCCCAATCTCTTTAATGAACATAGATACAAAAATCCTCAATTAGATACTGGCAAACAAAATGCAACAAATCATTGAAAATGTCATACATTATGACCAAGCAGTATTCATTCCAGGGATGCAGGGATGGTTCAAACCTAAGCAAGTCAACAAATTTAATTCACCACATAAATAGAAGCAAGGAAAAAACCATATCATCTCAACAGATGCAGAAAAAGTGTTTGACAAAATTCTGTACCCATTCGTGATTAAAAATCTTCAAGAAAATAGAAATAGAGGGTCTTTAACTTAATCTGATAAAAGTCATCTATGATAAAACAATGGTCAGTATCCTACGTAATAGTGAGTAGCTAAAAGTTTTTCCTCTAAATTCAGGAACAAGACAAGGATATCCACAATTACTACTTTTATCCAACATAGTTCTTAAAATACTAGTTAGAGCAGTTAGACAAGAGAAAGAAAAGGGGTATGTATAGAGAGAAGATACTGAAGATGACATGATCTTCTACATAGAAGACCCTAAAAGTTCCACCAGAAGACTCCTAGAATTAATAGCCTAATTCAGTAATGTAGCAGGACATAAAGTCTACACTCAGAAATCAATAGTACTCCTGTATACCAATACCAAATTCACTGAGAGGGAAATAATGCTTTTCACAATGGCACCAAGAAAAATGAAATACTTAAGAATTAACATAATCAAGGAAGTAAAGGACCTTTACAATGAAAACTATAATACTCTGAAAAGGAGATTGAAGAGGATATCAGGAAATGGAAAGATACCTCCTGTTCCTGGGTAGGTAGAACCAATAAAGTGAAAATGGTCATATTCCCAAAAAATACAATCCCAATCAAAATATCAATAATATTTCTTACAGAACTGGAGAAAGCATGCTAAAATTAATATGAAATCCAAAGAGATTCAGAGTAGCAAAAGCAAGTCTGAGCAACAAGGTCAAGTTAAGGGGCCACGCAATCACAGACCTCAAGTTATACTATAAAGCTACAGTCGTAGACACAATATAGAATTGGCAAAAAACAAAAATCAACTTGTGAATCATGGAACAGCATAGGAGATGTTACTGTGTTCTATGTACTGTATGCTTCTGTTGTCTGTTTCTGTTTCTGATTTCACTCCAATATGGTGTGAGGCATCACTTTGCAGGATTTCCATTTCTTTGGATATGTTAAGATATTTATTGTTGCTATAAGCATGGACTATTTTAAATGAAAAAAATTTCTCAGAACAGGAAGATCTGAGATGATAGAGAGTAACTCTGTAGTTATGAGATTTAGGGAGGAGGGATTGGGACATTATAGCTAGTGGGCAGAGTATTTTGGGATAACAAAAATTATCTAAACTTGATTGTGGTCATGGTTGTAAAACTTTGTCAATGTACTAAAATTTACTGAATCTTACACATTAAGTTTATCAATTGTGTGATACACAAATTTTAGTTCCATAAAGTTTTTATTTTTAAAAAAATTGTCTATTTTTATAAATAGAATTCCAGTGTTACTGCTTTGGGCTTTCTTAAATTTGGTCTTAAGATACTATATTATGTAAAATGTTAAAATATAATTGATGACAAAGAATACTTTGGGTTAGATTTAATTTGCATTTTAACAATGTTGAATTGTATTGTTTATAAAAGGAATTTTACAGCATTTCAAAGTTGTAAATTTTTTATTGTGGTACATATATACTTTATTTTGTATAGTCCAAACTAATATAAATTTTAAATCCATGAATAGTGTATTTCTTAACAATATTAAAGATCAGGAAAAAAATTGAGAAAACAAAGAGTCTTATTACTGTAGGAATCTGATGGCAAAGAATCAAAGCAGATATGCACATTTTCTGGTGTATGTTCCTTGGTACCTAGGCATTCCAGGTATTGTGGGGGGAAATGTTTGAATACATTGGATATCATAGTCCCTCCTGAGATTCACCAGTTGGAAGTACTTTATTTTTTTATTTTTATACTTTTAATTTTAAAGAGAATAAAACCAAGCAAAATAAAACAATAAAACCAATGAAAACAAATCAGTATGACACAGGACTTCAAAACAATATGAAATCAACAATAGTTATCATAATGTCTCTTGTTGTCTTCAAAATAGCTGCAGATACTTTCAGACATATTAAAAATCAAACAAAACAGAAAAGAATAGAACCAATAAAAACAAAACAATGGATGCAATAAAGGACTTCAAAACAAGACAATAGTAAATCCAAAATGGCTACCATAATATATCTTGCTATCTTTGAAATAGCTGCCCATGCCATTGGATATAACAAAATCAAAACAAAACAGAATAAAACCCAACCAAACAAAACAATGAAAATGATACAGAATTTCAAAACAAGACAATAGGGAATCAACAATGGCTACCACCTTCAGAAGGAGATCCCTCATAGATGCCACACTGCATAACTGTCATCCTTTGCATAGATGATCAGACACTGGCCCTAGACCTGCAAAGTCAGTGAAACACCACAACACCACAAGCATCAAATTGCATTTCACCTCAATAGCTATCATCGCAGCCTGTGTTTTCTCTGGATCAGCTGGTCACTTATGGGGGGCAGGGGATGGGGAGTGGGTTGACTCTTCTTGTTTTCCAATCCACGTGCCAGAAGGGGCTGGGGTCTGGTGTCCCCTCTAACGGCAGCAGCTCACGTCTGGTGCTGGTTCACAGGGAGGGCTTGCGTCTTGGTGAATTCTTGTTCTCTTCCTCTGCAGTCTTCAAATGGCACTGACTCATGGGGAAAGGCTGGGGTCTGGCTGTTCCCCCGCCAGCCATGGCACCGGTTCTCAGGGAGGGCTTGTTTCTTGGTGAATTCTTGTTCTCTTCCCCAGTTGGGAGTACTTTAAAGGCTCTGTAAAAAAATGATAGCTTCACTAGTTTAACTTTGTTATTTCCCAAATGTGAACCCTTTTACTGAAAAACCCTTGCATCCAGCTGAATTGGTACTCCGTGCAATCCACTTTGGGAAACACTGAGGTGGAGGGAAAGATTAATTGATGCATCTGGTCAGTTGATAGATAATACCGCATATGATGCACAAAATCTCAATCCGAATTTAGACATTTTGGTAATTCTGATTCTTTTTAAACTACAGGAGTGAGGTAAGTTCCAGATACTTTCTGGTGAGGTCAGTAACTGGTTTTTAGATACTGTAAGCATGGAAATTCATTGAGAAATAGAACCAAAGCACCACTTAGCAGTGAGAGGTTTATGTATAGAACAAACTCTCCAATAAATAAATGAGTAGATTTGAAGTGTCTGCCACTACTTTACAGTCAGCTCAAATTTGCTGAGCATCTACTCCATGATATATGTCCACAAGGATTATAGCAACACATCAACAAGATGATATGTCATATAACAAGTTGGCCTTAACCTCCAAAATCATAAACAAGCTAACTATAAAATATTGTGATAAACCTAGAAAACTCCGGCCACTTTATAGCTAAATTTTATATTCTAACATATTCTGGCACTTCAGAATATCTGAATATACATCTAAGTCCTGAACTTTTATGTGATCAAATCTGTTAAAAATTTCTAAATTATTTTTCTTCATCAGGACATTCAAAATAATCCCCTACTTTTCTCCTCTTCAATGTAAAAGTGATTGGGAGATAGGAAACAGTCAAATCACAATCAAAATAATACACCCCTCCCCCAGTACCCAGAGCCTTTGCACTGTTACATCCCTATCCCTTTTTGAGGTTGTTTTTTGTTTTTAAGATAGGATCTAAGTTGTTAAGTTGCATGGGCTATGCTTGAATTTGTGATCCTCCTGCCTCAGCCTCTCAGTATGCTGGGATTACAACTGATGATAGCTTTATTTCTGATGTTCAATAAATAGATTCTAAACCTTATCAACTAATCAGGGAAATGTAAATTAAAATCATTAATCATACATCAGATTAACAAAAGTTTAAAACGCGGTCATATTAAGTATCACAGAGGATCTGGAGCAATGAAGGTGTGCAATTAAGCATGTGTTTGGGTAGAATCACGGGAAAACAATCTGACATTATCCAGTAAAGTCAAAACCACGTTTATACCTTTGCTGCATCCTGCACAGGGAGCAGGATCCTGATGGGGGGTGGCAGGAGATTAGGAAGAAACAAGACACATAAAAGGAAAGCTGGGACTGGGTGGGACCTGACCTCTATGTCTGGCTAGACTCGATGTTCTCTTTCATCATGAAAAAGAAAAAAGCATGTTTAGTTTAAACCTTCACTCCAGATAGACCTCCCTCCCCTTCTCCCCAGGAGTAGCCCTCTTCACCTGCCTAATGATCACAATAAAAGACAGACTAAGAGTCCCTTCTTCTGTCCTTTTTCTTTTCCTTCTCCTCCCTCCCTCCCGCCCTTTCTTTCTTCCTTAATATTGAGCAACAATTATGCTATGTCCCATACCTACAGAGATAAAATATTAAAACAATTTTTAGAAGCTCACTACTTAATGATAGACAAACTACCACATAGTAATTACTCTGCTCTTGGCCATGCAGCTAAAGAGTAGGAGGGAGAAGAAAGTAATTATGCTGGAATCTCTTCCTTTTCTTGTTGCCACACGCCCACTCTCTCAATTCTCCCATCCATACTCATCAACATTCATATACACATAAAACCTTTAGTTTCAGTAGAGGTTGATTCTCTGTTTAAATCATTAAATTTCCATTCAGAGGTGAAAAGCATCTTTTTAAGGGGTTTGTGAATCGTTACTTAGAATGAAACCAAGTGGTAGAGGAAGCTTCTTTAAGTTTAGGTCTTCATTTCCCTGTAAGTTTGAACCAAGCCATTGATTTCTTTTGTGTTTTATTTTCCAAGTGCAGCATTTGTTTATCCTAATATTTGGTTGAATATGATTTCAGAAACACCATCCCAAAACATTAAAAGTGGCAAGAGTACAAAACAACCATTTGTCACTAATGCCTGCAGCTGTTTCCGTGGCTGATGCTTCCAGAGTTTTATAATTAGACCTTTTTACGCTCGTACTGTGGCTCATGTCTAGAAATGGCCACGTTAAACAGAATGTTGATAATCTTCTTTTATGACACTTAAGTTCTGTAGATTGCTTCAGCACACCTGGGCAATTTTAACCAGGGGCAAAATTAAATGAATAAAAATACGTTGCAGCCATCAGAAGAAATTCGTTTACAGTGTTTAGATTTTCAAGTAAAAATAGAGTCCTATCAAAATGGGTTGTAGCTGAATAAAAACAAGCAGAGAACTAAGCATCTGCCAAAAAAAAAAATGTATACATCAGGAAAAGAAAAACTTGTATAAATATTTTAATACTGAATTTACTGAGAAATCATGAGATTAATACAAGTTACCATTGGCCTCTATGATTACATTTACACTGAAATGTGTAGACATCTTTTGGATGAATTATTATATGCCTTTAAGTCAAGGGCTCTCTTTTTACCAGTATTGGGAAATTGTTTGGTACCTTTGTGTGGTAAACATCCAGAAGATCAGGTCTGTCCCCAAAGATGGTGTTAGGTTTTGAGTTAACTTTTCTGATTGTGTTGCCTAAGATTTCACAGAAAGATCCCCTTATATTGGACCTTTTTGTTTTGTTTCACAATGATTACTTAACCATCCAAATTTTAAATGTGGACACTA
>RJWT010014443.1:0-21070 GCA_004365215.1 Cuniculus paca | reverse complement strand
GGCAAGTAACTTAACCTCTTGTTCCTTAGTTTCCTGGCTCTAGAACAGTGATGGCAAGAATAGTTCTGACCTTTTAGGGTGGTTTGAAGGTTAAATAAATGAGAAGTAGAACTTAAACACATACTTAATATGAGCCAGGCATTTAGCACATGCCTGACACATGGGAAATGTTCAATACAAGTGCACCTTATTAAAATATCAAGTAAAGACAAACTTCATGCACTTTTTGGCTGTCATTTAAAAAACAATCTTCTTGATGTTTTGACAAGTTAAAACATTATCATCAAACATCAAAATATGTGACAAAGTGAAGCTTCTTCTCACTCTGCCCACCAGAAGCCCTTACACTCCCATAAACATAATTCTTAATTCTTTGTCATTAATTCTTTGGACAAACTTTAGAAATATTTTATATTACGCATGTAGAAGCAAATGCAAATGTATCTCCTTTTTATACAAAATGATAGCATGCTTGTGTATATATAATACATAGTTTCTGTACCTTTCTTTTTAAACTTAAAGGTAGTGAGATCTTCCACATCAGTACAAAATGAACTTCCTTACTGTTGGGTTTCAAAGCTGCATAGTGGACCATCGTTTGGATGTACCATGACTTATCTGCTCGTCTTCTCATACTGGACATTTAGGTTGTTCAAAATCTCTTTGAAACTGTCATACGTGATTTTTGTAAAGCCTGAATCCTAAAGCCCTTGCATGAAATTCTTCTAGAAGATGACCTGTGTGTGATGGAAGAGGGGAGAGGGTTCTTATGTTCTTTCTTTATGCCTTTTGTTTGTGATAGTAAACTGTAGCCAGGGGGGAGGTCTTAGGGGGTTGAGTTTTATACCACCAACTTTCATTAATTCATCCTAACATTTCTTCCTCCCATGGCCAGCTGGTACTAGAAAACAGCCCACAGGACTGGTTAAGGTGAGCCGTCTGGGTCAGGCCTTCCCAGCAGAGGGTCGGTTTACCAGTAGAGGGCTCCCTCCTTTTGGGAAAAATACAAACGTCTCCAGGCAAGGTTTTCAATTTAATACTCAGGCACCAAGTATGGTGATTCTCTTGCTAGTTGGAGAATATTTAGGGATTAGCTGACTACTCTCTTCATCTACTTTTTCGGTGTGTTTATGTGCGGGGAGTGAGGGGAGGAAGACAGTTTCGATTTCCCCAGGAGTCCTAGGGGAAGGACTGTGGCTTGACCCAGGCCCAGGGAATTATGCTTTCTCCCCCCTTTAGAATATGAAGCATCACAGCTTTGCTCCATGTTTTAAGATTAGAAGTCCATGTGTATTTCCCAAGTTTTACTAGACTTTACTCCCTGGAATATGCTTGTGAGACCTGTCAACAGGGCACTTAAACCCTGTTTATAAACTCTTGTTTATATAACCCCAAGTGGCTCTTTGAGGCTAATGTTCTCAGTCAGGGGGGAGTCATTGTCATTACTTCACAGCGGTGGGGCAGGGTGGGGGTTGAGAGGATAAGGGCTGACATAAATTTAGTGTCACCCTACATAGCCTGGCATGGTTGTCCCTCTGCTGCGTGTCTCTTCATTCTTGTCTGGTGGGTAGTCTTCTTGCCTTCACTTCCCGAACAGTGCAGTTCTGAACGCCAAGGCTCAACATTTACTGTATTGCCTGGAGTCACACAGGGAGTAACCTACAGCATCAGGGCTCAAAAGTTCCTGAGTTGGACTGATTTCCACCAGAGCAGCTCCTTCCCTGCTGGGCCTGAAGCACTTACCCCTGGTCCAAGAAGGTGGAGGTTGTGACTCCGCCCCAGGGAGGGAGTTTACCCTCGACTTCAGACCTCTAGCCCAATGGGAGAACCAACGGAGATAATTTTTCCTCTTCACATAAAGATAGTTGAACACTGCTTTAAAACTCAGCCTTTTTATTTTTCTTAGTTTGTAGTACTGGGAATTGAGTACTATGTAGCAAAACCCAAACTGTGTTCTACCAGACGTCCCCAGCCCTTTTGTTTAAATTTTCTGTTTTGAGGCACAGTCTCACTAAGTTTCCCAGACTGGGCTTGAATTTGTAACCCTCTTGCCTCAGCCTAAAAGAGTGCTGGGGTTATGGACATAAACTCAGTCTTAATAGGGTTTTGAGAAACTCATTTTTTTGGTCTGTCATGGATTACTTAATTTCCACTCAAAATGTTACATACTTGTCAAATATGTGCCAGTTTGCTCAACACACAAGTTTCTAACCGAGAAGGAGTCACTGAAGGGATGGATGTTAAGAAGGAATTACAGAGGAGCCATCCCCAAAACCTTATGAATACACATTGATGGAAGTTCACTGGTTCTTGAAGGCGACTATGGATCAGAATCCCCCAGAGGGCTTGCTGAAACACAGTGCTGGGCCTACCCAGAACTTCTGACTATAAGGTCAGGGTGGGTCCTGAGTTTTTCACTTGTTTCCAGAGCAGTGATGATACTACTGATTGGGGGACCATGCTTTGAGAATTTCTGGCTTAGTTTTATAAAGTTTAAACACTCAAGATAACAGAAGTATTGTTTCTCTACCCCTACCCCTTGTCCCCTTAGCTGGTAGGAGAAAGTAGTGATTAAGAGGGTAGCTCTAGATGCAGACAAAATGCACTTCAGTATTCTTATCTGAAAAATGGGGACAGTGGCTTCTAGTTCAAGAGTTTGTTGGTTTATTATAAATAGTGCATGATATCGATGTATAGTATGTGTACACTAAATATCTCTTTTTTCTGAAAGTTCTTATGTATCTTTCAAGTCCCATGTTAAGTTTACAAAAAATAGGTCAAAAAAATAACTGTAAGGCATGGTTACTTTAAATAATTGAGATGTAGTAGTATTTTTTTTGGTGGTAGTATTTTTTAAAATAAAAAATCCCCACTAATTAAGTACAGCTCTGACATTATCAACCATTATGATTACCTGAGGTCAAAAGAAAGCCTCAGACCTTCATCTGCATGAATGCTGAGGAGGTGGGGGCAAGGTCAGGAAGATGGTCACACTGAGGCAAGGATTGGTAGCTTTTGAAAACATCAAACTTCAAAGCTTGCAGGAATAGGCAAGGCTGTTTTAAAATTTGGTCCTCAAATTCCCACCCCTTGTAAAATGGTCTCCCTTACCGGCCTGCCAGGGTAATGGAAATTCCCATTCCTTGAGTTTGAGGCTGTGTGTCTCTAGAATGCAAATGGTATTTTCTAGGAGTAACAGTGTGTTAATTCAATAATGCTAACTCTTCAGATTAGATTATATGAGATTAACTAGGCGTTACCCTGGAAAATAGGGTGTCTTGCCCAGAGCGAATAGGACACAGACGCAGCCAGCTCAGAGCAGAGAAGTGGAGTGTGGGGCTTGGTGGGGACTTTGGGCCATGGAGGGCACTGGAGGGCAGGAGAGAACTGTTGGTCCAGACAGCTGCTTTCCCTGCGGCCCGGGAGAGTCCCAGCTAGACTTTCCGTTCCCTGCAGCCTAAACGTTGCGTACAGTTTATTCCACACTTGTGCTCTGAAAACTGCTTGTCTTCTGTGTTAGAACAAGGACAGGTGGCTTTGGCTGCAGAGTCCTGTTAGCCTGAGTTGTGCCACCTCCTTTCTAGGTCCCTCTCCTTGTTTCCAGTGTGTAGAGCCACAGGTCCTGAAAAAAGACCAAAGGCAGTTAGAGGGGAGGCTTGCTTTTTGGCTCAGAGATAGAGATGACCCAGTGATTCTTCTCTTTCTCTTTTCCTGATGATGACTAAATCACCCGAAGCAAGCGTTACATAAGTCTCATGCTAAGATCATGGAAAATCCTGAGACACAAAAAGATAAGGCTCACTGAAGAGCAAGCCACGACTTTGTTTCATTTTAATAGTTTGTGCTGACTGGGACTCTTAATTCCACAGGAGGTTTTGAGTGACATTTTCCTGGCTAATCTATCAGATGGATTAGACCTGGCTTCCCACTTTACCAGTAGCACATGGGGTTTGCCTGCGACAGGGCAGCATGCATGCCACCTCACCTGGGAAAGCAGGAGGCCACTGTGTCATTTTGTGGCCCCTTTCAAGTACTTAGGCTTCGCGGCAGGCAGGTTATAACCTGCCAGGGTTTCTCATTCTTCTGCCAGCTCTTGGTAACCAGGTGGCCTTCCACTCTGCATGAAAACTAGAGTCCACGTGCAATGGCCTGTGACAGCACAGCTGCTAGGTGGGTTGGTCGATGGGACAAAGGACAAGGACAGGGTAAACTGGGGGTCCAGCTGGTCTGGATTTTGACCTCAGCCCTGTCATGTCCTCATTTGGCAAATAGAGGGGACAAAGACAGGTCAACCCTTCTGTCATGTCCCTCAGCCCACAAGGGGTCTGGGTTTGGAATGTGGATCGGCTTGTGGCCTGTGGCGGGAATCTAGGGGGCGAGGAAGAGGGCACTCTTCACAAGGCCAGGTGCTGCAAGCTTGTGTGTGTATTAACAATTAACATACAACACGTGGAAATTCAAATATAAATGAAAGTGAGTTATAGAAGTTGAAGAGATTTTTGAGTCATTTAATTGCACCTGGTACTAGTAGATTGTATATATTTCTTCATTTTTCAAAACTGTATAATTTTAAGGTGTACAATATGTGATAGACATATACATAGCACAGTGATTACGGTAGCCTAGCAAACAAACATATCCTTCATCTCCTGTAATTACCTTTGTTGTGGTAAAATTACCTTAAATCTACTGGTTTTGCAAATTTTCCACATAAAATATATGGAAAACTGTAGCCCTCATGTTGCATAGTAGACCTTCAGACTTATTTATCCTATAAAACAGAACTTGGCACACTTTGATCTGTATTGGCCCATTTTCCCTGCTTCTAGTAACCACTGTTCTACTCTTTGGTTCTGGGTGTGCATGTGTTTACTTGTTTCTGTTTTTCCATGGGATCATGCAGTATTTTTCTTTCACAGCAGGCTAGGTTCACTGGTGTATTCTCTAGGGTTATCTAAGTTGTTGTAAATGGTGGGGTCTCCAGTACTGCTTCATTTAGACCTGAGTCTTGTGAGCATTTCCCAGAAGCAATTTCCTCATACTCAGGTCTGTTAAAGCAGCTCATTCTCTGGAAGGATCCTGAGCTGAGGGTTAGCCTCAGGGGACAGAGCCAGCAGTTTACAAGGCCTTTGCTAGCTCTAAAATTCTCCAGATTATTTCAGGATCCTAAGACAAAACTCTCTAAGCACCTTTGCAGGCAATTCTACAAGTAACATTGCTTACGATGGCCACCCCTTCTCCTAGGCAATGGCTGTCTTTGGTGCCTGAGTTACTGCAGAAATGAGCATGTGGGGCCCTCTTGGGCAAGTCTCTTAGTTGGGAGGAGTTCGATTGAAGTTGACGCTACTGGACGTGACCCTTACGTGCTAAGAAAGGTCAGGCAGAATGCCATTGTCCTTGATTAATTCTCCCTCTAGGAGGAATTCTCTTCATTTAATGCACGAAGGTTCATGATTTGTCAGAGGAAGCATCATCTACAAATTTTGGAGAAGGAAAAGGTCACCGAAATAGCTCTCTGTATGCTTCTTAGAGTCAAAGACCCACTGATTAAATAGGTTAAATTTATGAGGAATGGGGAAAATTTTCAATAGAAGTATTTTTTTTTCAGATGCAGAGAAGAGGATCATTCCAAAGTCAAATGCTATCCTTGCCTCCTGTGTTATCCTCCTTTGAGACCACTACCTCATAAAATCTCACTCTTATTTTAAGTATTTGGTTTTTCACTGAATCTCTATGGTTGGTTCCATTTTTGAAGCCAAGAGAAATAACTTGTACAAAGTGCTCCAGCAAAGAAGAAGTAGAGGGTTCTCTTCCACTACTCTAAGCCTCCTTTTGTGTTCCTTTGGCTCTACTGTTCTCCCTCCTTCTTTATCTCTGGCTCTCCTCAGTGTAAACCTCATCCCTTAGGTAAACTTCCTGTTGGCTGCCATGATCTTCCCAGATCTCTGTGACTTCAGGCATTTTACCTGCTCACTGCTACTGCAGCAGAAAAGCAACTTCTTCTTCTTTTTTTTTGGTACCAGGAATTGAACTCTAGACCTCGTGCTTGCCAAGCAGGTGCTTATGCCGCTGAGCTATATTCCCAGCCCAAAAGCAACTTCTTTCCAATGGCTTTGTGGCCTCTCCCTTCTAGGTCTTGGTTTTTCTATCTTTAAAAGACAGCAAACTGCCAGGCAGTCATCTTGCATATTTCCCCATGTCTTCCACCTCTGCCAGATGGACCTCCTCACCAGGAGCTGTGATTCCTGCCTCTGATAAAGAGAAGGTGAGGCTCTAGGAAGGGAGTTCTCAGATGGCCCAGGGTTCCTTACTCTCAAACTCTTTTCTGAATGCTCTTTTGGTTGCTGCTTACACTTATGTCTCAAACATTCTTGACCAAGGCCTCCAGCCTTCTGATAGTCTCTCTTCTGGTCCTTGATTCTTCCTCCTCCTCCATTTCCTCTGCTTCCTTCTCCCCTTCCTCCTCCTCTTCCTCTTTTTTGTTTTTCTTCTACAGAGGTGTTGGGGCCTTCACACTGAGCTACATCCCCAACCCTTTTTTTATTTTTTGAGACAAGGTCTTGCTAAGTTACTAAGTTGCCCAGATGAGGCTTGAACTTCTCATTCTTCAGGTTGATCCCTCTGCCTCAGTCTCTCAGAGTGCTTGGATTATCAGCATGTACTATCATATCTGGTGTAGTGCCTGACTTTTATGTTCACCACACAGCAGTTCTGTGAACCCAGACAAATGGCATAACTTTTCCCAGCCTCTGTTTTCTCACCTGTAGAAAAAGGGAGTTGATAATATCTGTTTTGCATAAATTAGCTGTGAAGATTATGTTAGTTAATATTTTACAGGAGAACACCTGACAAAGAGACCATTGATATATTGTAGTTTCCCTTTCTTGATGTTATCCTTAGAAACAGAAGTCTTTTAAAGAATAATTAGTAGGTAATTTTAAAATCTAGTCTATGCAATCAGACCCTTGGGCCTTTTCATGTTTCTGCCTCCATGTGCCGAAGTGCAGCCTCACACTAGGCAGCCCCGGGTCCCAGAACCTCAGTGCCTCTTCACCTGGTGCTGGGGATGGACTCTGGGGGCACACACATGCTCAGCATGCACTCTGCTACAGAGCTGAATCCCCAGCCTCGCTTCAGTGCTTTTGATGCTGCTGGCTTTTGGGCCTTCCCCGTCTTCCTGCTACATCCTGTCACTTGCCTGTGCCCCACACCATTTGCCTGTGTTCTCAGTGGTGCCATGCCCAGGTGCTGGCTGCAGTGATGCCCATTTGTGCACCTCACGATGATAGGGAGGTTTGTAAGGGACAATGTAGGTGATAAAAGTGCTTTGAAAAGTAAGATGGACTGAGTACACGTGGGTCATTACCATTATTATCACTGCTGAGCTATCTTCACATGACTAAAAATATCCATCCAGTCTGGACCTTCTCAGCATATTTTTATCTCTCTTGGACTTCCCCATACTGGCCGAGAAGCCTGACAGAATAAGCAACTAAAGAACTTTCTGGTAGACAGCACTGTTGGGGGTGGAGAATGCCTGGGTAATGAATTACCTTCTTTAGGGCCCCAACGGGAAATCTGGTACCCTGGAAAGCGTTAATTTACTTCACTTGAGTGAATGCTTTAGACCCAGCAAGCATTTCATTTGCCCAGGCAGCCCATTGCGATGATGACATTAAATAATCATTATCATTACATGGAAATCCTGTCACCTTGGGGATTTCAAAAGTGCTTCTCAAGTCACATGCACATAGGCAACCCAAATGAGCAGAATGTTCATCTAGAAGGAAGTATTCGTGAAGAAAACATTTGTTTGTAATTGTCGGCATTTGGCAAAGGCAGGGAACAAAAGAATGAAATGAACCACAGCTTTGGATTCCTTCCAGTGTCTTTTCCAGTCCCAAATCTCTGGAGACAAGGAGAGAAGTCTTCCTGTCATGGACCATGAGCTGTAGGGAGGAGAGTAGGAGCCTTCAACTGCCTTGCCCTCTGTCCAGGAAGTCATTTCAAAGGCAGCCGTCTCCAGGGAAAAGCAAGGGTCCATTGGCCAATATTTATTTATAGTCTTATACCCTGTAAACTTGTCTTCTTTTTAAAAATTAAGAGCAAAAAAGTATTTTGGTTCTTGTTTGCTTGGGTCACCTCCAGGCAGTCGTATCTGTTTTCTTTATTTTGGTGCTGGTTGCCCAACATCTTTGGTCTCGATTGGATTGGTTTCATTCCTAGGCCCTCCCTCATTATTAATGTTCTTATTATTGGTTAGCTCAATGTTAGGAGTGTCCTTGACAATCTTTTTTTATTAGCTGTTCTTTACAACAGCCCAGTGAGGTGGATTGGCCTTCCTGGATATCCAACAAATTGTCCAAGATTTTCTTTTGTTGGCTTTTATTAGAATTTATTGCAAGCATTTCTCTTTTTTTCTTTCTGATAGTTGCCCTTCTGCAGAAAACTATTTCCTCCTCTTCCTTGCAGAGCCACATGAGCCAGGGGGCTTGTATCATCTGTTTTCAATTCATTTTGGTTTCTTCCTCCCCTTCCCGGCATCCTCACCCTCCTCAAAGTTATTGTTGCTTCTCCCGTCCATGCAACTGGTACTTCACTAATGTAAGGCAGGTGTGAGCAGTAGGCTTCCTTTTTGCTTTCTTGGCATTGGATGCATCTCTAAGTGGCCACAGGCTGTCAGTTCTTCAGTCCACGGTTTGTTACCAAGTGGGGAGTCGCTGCTAACGTTTTGTGGTTGTTGTTGCTGTGGATTGGTGTCTAATGGTTCTGTGGTGAACCACTGGAACATCAGGCTGGGAATCAGTATCGCAGCAGGAAAGGGCATCAATCCTGATCAATCAGGCAATATCCAAGTCTTCTGAAACGATCCATGATGACCACCAGCAGCTTATCCACCACAGTAGCTGCCACCCTCAGTCTTTCTTGCCCCTTCCATCAGAAACATTTTATTGTGTTTCCATGCATGTACATATTTATGAGTAAATGAACCCCATGGGTGCCATTAAAACCCCAAGTTGTTACTGTGTCTGTTTTCCTTTTTCTTTCTACCACTATACTTTCATATTTCTCTGTTGCACTTCTATTTACTATAATTATTGTTGCTTGTGGTTCTCACCCTCTAGGCTCTGTACTTCCTGAGAACAGAGCCATTATCTTATTTTTCACCCACCTCACACTGGGCAAGGCCCCAGGGAGACCTGTTGGGATGGGGTGACTTGGGTGGTGAATAAGTGTTCATTGAATGAATATTGAATGTTCATCTAAATAAATGAGAAAATACTTCTACAAGCTATAAAATGTTTTATAAACCAATAAGGACTATACAGATACAACTTATTTGTATTATAATTGCATTTCTCTGTCTATGTAGTAATGAGGGATGTATTTGAATCTTGTTAAACGGGACAAGAAATATTTATCTTTCCATTTTATAGAACAAGAATGATAGCAATTAGAGTGATTTTTCAATGCAAAAAATGAGCTGTTTTGGCTGGGTTCTGGTGTGGGGCTTGCCTGGGTGCCTGTGGAGACTGAGAGAGCTCAGCAGTATGTAGCAGGATAATATCCAAGTATCTTTTTATTAGTACTTGTTTGTAATACATAACAAATACAATCGACACCTGACTACCTTGAAGATTCATTTTTAAGCTGGGTTTGGGGACACACTTATTATTGCAGCTACCTGGGAGGTGGAGGCAGGACAATCACTTGAGCCCAGGGGTTTGGGCAACATAGACCCTATCTTTAAAAAAGTGTCATTTTAAAATTCTCTGTTGCGTAGGTGGTTATCTTAGGATATGTCCTACGTAAGATTGCACGTAATGGTTCTGGATAGAGATGATTCTGAAAATTATGTTTTGGTCTGTGTTGAACCTGACTTAAGCCAGTAGAAGAAGGGTTGCCAAGGCAATTAGCGAGTAGTTTGAAAATGGCTCAAGACTCCAGAACTCTTCCCACTACCCCTGCCCCATGAATCTCAAAGACATAAAGAGGGGAACAAAGTAGATTCTATGTTTTTGTCCCCATAGAGCATAGTGCTCTACCACAGTGGACTGGTATTTCTGCAGAACAGACATTACAGTGGGTGATTAAAAATAAGTCACCCTTACATTTCTGGCACATTTCAAGTACCTAATACGTGCTAACTGAGTGAATAAATGAATGAATTTAGCGGCCTTAATCCAGCTGTTCAAAAAGTTTAATATTTGTGGGTAAAATATTCCTAGGAATGAGTTTACTAGCTTTTACCCAAGGTGCCTGGGGATCAGTCAGCCACAGGGGAACGGGCTCTGAGTTTCGGCCAAGTTTATTTACAAAAAGTGGCTTTTGATAAAAGCGCAGCTCTGTTATCAATATTCCCTCAACACTTTCAGCAGCCCTAGCAAGCTCTTTTTGAAAAGCAAATGCAATGCAGGCTGAAGGTGAACTAGAAAGTCAGGATACAAGTCCCACCCCCAGCAAGAAACCCCAAATCAACCCTTTGGTCTGTTTTGGGAGATGGATTTACGGAAGACTGACAGCATTTCTGAGTCTGTGTGTGGAAACACTAGACTGATTGCTGGAGGTAAAAATAAATAAATAAATAAATAAATAAATAAATAAATGTACTAGAGTTTAGTTGTACTAAATGAAGTTGCCAGGAGGCTGCACTGTGGGATTCTGACTTCTCATGAATTATCCCTGTTCCTGGTCACTGTCATAGCTTGTCGAGTCTGGGCCTCATTATTTATTCTCTTGAATCAGTGGCTTCAAGGCCACAGAATTGCTCTCCTTCCTTACTGCCTACTGTCCTGTTGCTTATTTTTACCATGGATTCTAATTTCTTTCTTTCTTTTTCTTTTCTTCTCCTGTGCCAATGTCTTCACTTGGCAGAAGATTTTTCATCAGTTTAGCTCTTTGGGTGCTGAAGATTTAGCTAATTGGGAATCGAATGGAAGAAAGAGTCGAGGGGGATTTCGTGCAAGGGATAGATCTTTTTTGTTCCTCCAGGATTTGTTGTAAGCAGATAGAAAGTGTCTTTCTCACTCAAACTACCTCCAGAGCATTTTCACAAATCAATTAGCCACTGGCAGGGGTGCAGACAACAGAGGCTGAATAAGGTACGTAGTGACAGAGACCCTGGATGCTTGCTTCTTCTCAAGCACGCTGTCCACGATCATTAGGTAAACACAGTGACACTTTCACCCCGCTGGAAACTGTTCCTTTTACAATCAGAACTTCAGAGCAAGGGGAGGCTCTCAGGTCTGTTCCACTGCATTAATAAACAACACCCACAAGGAGAGCTTGAAGAGAAGGGAGGCTGGCCATACCTTCGACCTGCAAAGCCAAGAAAAGGAAATAAAAAGAAATTAATCTTTTATTTGCTCACCCTGACTCCAGAACACTTGTATATTCTCTGGAAGTTTCTGTCATTGACTAAAGTGGAAGCCAAGTGCTTCTCTCAGTTCATTAGACTGGACCCAGTCAGCACCCCAGAAGATTCTTAGTTCAGAGAGGGTGAGGCCCTTGATGGGAGCCCTTTCTTCTAAGCTTACAGAATAGCTGTGACATGCCTACCTCCAGTTACTCAGCAGGCAGAGCCTCCAGCAGATGCCTGGGGGCCGTGAGGTACAGACTGAGGGCGGAATCTGAGGGGAACACCTAAAATGTGTCCAATAGAGCTGTCAGATAAATTCTCGTCAATCACTCTGCAGGAACAAATAAAGATTCAGAAATGCATACATCATTTCAGGAACATTCTGAACTTCAAGCCCCTAGCCTGTCAACAATAGGGCCAGAAGCAGTCGAGACCAGAGCGTGAAAGAGCAGGGTGATCGCTGCAGCAGGTTCAAGGGAGCAAAGGTGAGCCCTGTTCTTTAGAAGATTTGGAGCCTTCCACACTAGTCAGAAAGATAAGCGGTTGGAAAGAAAGTTGCTTCTTATATAATAGCCAAGAGCTCTTATCTCATTCTTGGGAACAAGCTGGAGGGTAGGTGGCAACTATTTCAGTCTTTGATTTCACAGTTGGCAGAGCTGAGGCACAGGGAATGGAATTGGTCTGTCTTAGCCCACTTAGCCAGATGTGCATGTGAAGAGAATTTCTTATGCCCCTCAATAGTTTCTGAAGGAAAATCACATCCTCCATTCACAACTTTCGCTCTGATCCCTTTGGCTGCCTCATGGAGAGTGGGAATTTATGGTATCCTGGAGGTCACCTGACAGACCTGAAGTCCTAAACCTGACTTGACTCCTGGTTCATTGTGATCGTTGGCAAGTTACTTTATCTCTTTGCAGCCTCAATTTGCTTCTCTTTAAAATGAGGATGACAATAGCTGTAGTACAGGTCGTTAGGAGAATTTAAAGTGTTGGAAAGCATTTAACACAGTGCCTCACAAAACTCAGTAAATGTTAATTGAATCTGAGTTTAAGGAAGGTTTCTCTTCAAAAAAGGAAGAAATAAAATGAGCCCAGATTTCTTTCTCTGACTTCTTTTGATCTTGAAGAAGAACAGTGTTAGCTTTCTGTCACTGTAGCAAATATTTGAGATAAGTCAACTTTTAAGGAGGAAAAGTTCATGTAAAACCATGAGGTTTCAGTCCATGGCTACTTGGCACTGTTGCTTTAGGCCTGTGGTGGCATAAAATATCATGGTGGGCGTTTATGGTGGAGGCGGTCTGTTTAACTCATGGTGGCCAGGAAGTGGAGACAGAAGAATGTCAGAGCCCCACTATCCCCTCCAAGGGCACAACCTCAGTAATCTAACTTCCTCTCATGCTTAAAGATTCCACTGCCTCCTAGTAGCACCATGGCCTAGACCAATCCTTCAACATACGGATTTTTTTCAACATATGGATCTTTAAGGGACATTTAAAACCCAAATGATGCAAACAGGCTACAACTTACAGGCTGCTCACAGATTTCCCCATACCTGTGACTCTCAAAGTGTGGTTCCTGTGCCACAAATCTCAGAGACACCTGGAGGAACCTGTGAGAAATGCAAAATCTCTGACCCCATCCTAAACTTACTGAATCTGAGATGCTTGGTGGAACCTGCAACAAGTCCTCCAGGTGATGCTGACCCACACTCAAGTTTGACCCACCATCCTATATTGATTTCATAATGGCAGGAACAAAACACATATGGCAACATCAGGTATAATCCTTATTACAATGTTTTGGTTCCATCTCCAACTTTGACAGCTTGGGCTTAGGTATATATGGGTGGTATCTCTATATATGTTCTGTGTTTATGCATTTGTTGAGAGAAAGGGAATTTGCTAAAGTTGACTATATCCTTCTGAACTTTTTAAGACACATCTCTCCTGTGAAGTTGGCAAAAGAACATCATGGATCTATATGAGCATGCAGCCAACAGAAGAAACTGTCAAATATAATCCACAGGAACCATGGTCCCTGTAATGTTGGAGTGTGCAAAGATAGAACACATTTTGAAATAAAACACTAAGGGAACTTTTGAACTCAGACATATAAAATCTAGCAGATGCTGGATTTATTAGATATTGAGAAGGATCCTTACAGTGTTGACAACTATTGAAATGATTTCAAAACTACTTTGAAAGCTGACTATGTGTTACAAAGTTTGGATATTTTAGAATTATAGAGAAGGTCAACTTTTCATCTTTCCAATAGGAGTAGGAGGTTGTGTCACTTGACTGATTCCGCAGGGAACTTCACAGTGGCTTCTGGAGATCATCTTCAGAAGAATAACTACTATCTCCCACTCTTACTGTGCTCACTTCTGCTTCCCTTTTTTTCAGAAGGAAACATTGGTTTACTTGCCTAAGCAGCATCTGACAGCATAGAATATTTAAGGACTTCTGATCATTTTGTAGTTCAGCTCCCTCATTTTATATCAATGGCAAAACTGAGGTCCAGAGATGAAGTCTCATGATTCCAAGTTTCATGCTCTATCTCTAATGGAAGTGTCTCCACTCAGTCTGAAAGCTTTATAATCTTTGGGGTATGGTAGGAAAAAGGGGAGTCATGAATTAATTATTTTTCCAATACAATACCTGTTAAAAAGGTCAATTGATATGAAAGTCAGTTTTGCAATTTTCTACTTCTGTTTAAATAAATTAAGATTGTTGGCTCATTTAAAATTATAGACATCAGGGGATAGAGTATAAGTGGAAACCAACAAGTTCCAGATAGTTTCCAATTTAACTTTTTGATGAGGAGTTCATGATTGACAAACCATTAGCTTTCAATTGTTGTCAGGGTCAAGCCGTTCACTTCAATGGGGAAGATCAAATGAGACTCCATCCTTGACATCATATTTATGGTTTTTGCTCAATAACATTTGAATTTACAGCAAAAATCATCGTTCCCCCATATGATAGCTTAAATCAGGAGGAAAATGCTCTTCTTTGACTTTGGCATGAAGAATATTAGACATCTCTTCATATTCCCTAAATTTTGTTTGGCATTCTTTACACTAACATTCTGACAATAATGTCTGTGCCCAGACAATAAGTCAAAAGATTTGTTAGATGTTCAGGGAACAGTGCATACAGCCAGTATTCATTTTTTCAGGACAATGAGAGAAAATTTTGGCTTGGATTACTTGAAACTAGGCAGGTCATCAGAATAAACAAAGCGGGGCATGTGTATTTCATTTTGATTATTTCTTACTTTCCTGAGGGACTACTCAGTAGTAAGGGCATACTTGAATAGTTATTGTACATTAGTAATAATCATAATGCACAAGTATTTATTGACTATGTGTTATGTGCCAGGGATTTGTACTATGTTACTTAGTGTTCAAAACTCTCTATGGCATGAATTTTTTTTTTCAGTGTGAGGGATTGAACTCAGGACCTTCACACTGAGCTACATTCCTAGCTCTTTTTTATTTTTTAAAACAGGGTTTTCTAAGTTACTGAATGTATCTAGGTTGGGTTTAAACTCATGATCTTCTTGCTTCAGTCTCACAGAGTGATGGAATTACAGACATGTGCCACCATGTGCAGATATGGAAGGTATTTTATCCCCATTTTATAGCCTAGGCAACATTAAGTAATTTGTCATAGGTGACATTGTAGTTAAGCAGAAGAGACAGGACAATGTGAGCCCAGACCATCCAATTTAATACTGCTTTTTTAAGATATACTGCTTTCCCCATGTCCTTTGTTTGTTAGCAAATGTAAAATGCTGTTATGTAGCAAAGTGACACCAAATCTTTGTATAAATGACAAATTGTGAGATGATTTAGTAAGCAAAAGTCTTGGACAATATGTCCTTCTATGAGAGCTTGAATCTAAATGATCACAGGTGAGATTAAGCACCCATGGGACAGGAAAGGGGAGGGAGGCTTTGGGAGGAGATGGCTGGCTGGTGGATGAGGTCCAGAGATGCTTAGGAATGGCCTCTGTGAGAGAGGTCTGAGGAGCTACTTATCCTTGAACTATATGGGGTTTGGGATGAATGACACCTCTACTCTTGTGTTGTTACCCTCTCTCCAATTATTCTGTACTCAATAGCAAGAATAATCATCTTAAAGAGTGGAAAGTGTTGCTGTCCAGTGTTAACACAGTTCGGTGGCTTCCTATAGAACTTACGACAAAATCCAGAGTCTGTACCTTGGTCTGCACTGTTGTTGCAGATACTATTTCCTCCTCCTGTCCCCTTGGGACTCCCCGTACCTGAATACTTGGGGAGCTTTCTACTGCAGCTCCTCTCATCTCTCTATCTGAAGTCTTCTGGCTACTAGCAAGGGCAGGCTGAAAATCTCTGGGAGTTAATGGGCCAGGAGGAAGTCTCAATCAGTGATGGGCAGATAAATGGTAGATAAATACCTCAACTATCTTGAACCTCAAATGGTAGAATGCTCAGGTGTATTCCGTGCACTCTCCAGAGATCCCCTGTGGGGTTAAGCCTCAGCCATCCACAAGGCTAGGCTGCTGGCTAACACAGTCTACATTGCCTCCCTTCCCTCCTGGTCTCACTGTCCTGCTCTTTTCTTCACTTTCTAGCTCTTTTCCTGTGCTTCTTCAAAATAAGAAACTTGCACTCAAGTCCTTGCTCATGTTCTGATTTGAAAGAGCCCAGAATAAGCCAAGGGTCTTGCTTGGTCTGGCCCCTGCACACTTCCCCAAGCTCATCTCAGAGCTTCTGTACCCCACAATTTTTCAGCCATATTGTTCTTTCCATTTCTTAAACATTCTAGGCTTCTTGGTACATCTTGCTCCTTTTGATTGGAATGTGCTGTTCCTATTCTTTCCAGGCCAGACTCCTTATCAGTTTGGCTTTATCTTAAATGTTACCCCCTAAGGAGGCCTTTCCTGATATCCTGGAAAAGACTTTTGAGCTCCCCTTGCTTTGACCTCATACAGAAAAATGTGAATGGTGGGAGTGACAACCTTCTGCCTCCCCGTTTGGTCTCCTCCTTCCTCCACATCCCCAGCACATGCCCGTGTGAGGCTGTGCTCATTCAATGTGTGGTTTGTACTTCCCCTGAGGATTCCCAGGTTTATCTGTGGTACCAGGGTTAAAATAAAGCTTAAATTAGGAGGAAAGAGTGATGGCAGGTCTGGTCAGAGAAACATGGAAGCGGAATATTCAGGTCTGACACACCTTAGATAAGCCTTTGAAATTAAGGATGTGTCTTCTGAATCTGATTCTTAGCATGTTCTGAGGCCTGTTCATCAATAAATGTCCTTAAAGTCTTACAGTGATTCTTCTTACAGATCACTGTAAGCAGGAGGAGTTCTTTTATTTTTGGAGTTGACTTTGTTTTGGTTGTTGTTAAGTGAGAGAAATGAAGATGGAGTCATAGACCCTCTTGTATCTCTGCTTTTTAATTATCTTAACAAATAGGCTTGTATCCAAAGGATCTTTTCAAATTTAACTATTGTGTTTCTTTTTAAAGACAACAGACAGATTAGATTAGGAGGGAAGCTGAATCTAGAGATAGAGGTATGGTGGTCCAGAACCACCATTTCTAACTTGTGAGGAAATGAGCCTCTAAACTTTATGCCAATCATAGGTGTTACAGTTTGCTATTTTCTTCTCTTTGAGTTTTGGTTGGCTCATGATATATCAGCACTAGGAACTTGATGTGGTCTGAATGTGTCTCCCTGAAAGGTTTCTGTCCCAATATAAATTACTGGACATAACGACAGTGGTATAGCCAGACCACTAGCCCCTCCCTCCCCAATTACAGCTTCCTCCTATGTGTGCCGAAATGCCGAAATTCCCACCAGTCTGTTACATGTCATCAGTGCTCGCCCCCAGCACCGTCCCCTTCCGGTCAGAGATCATATAACCCCCACCTCCTCCATACCTGGCGGAGGAAGTAGTTCAGCCGCACTGGGTGAACATTCCTCTCTGCGTCCTCACCCCCAGTAAATCCCTCCCTTAGATATCTCCTGCTTCTCTGAGCTGCTTTTAAAATATCCTATCACTCCCCTGTAATTCATGGGTTAAAACTGATCCCTAATGCAGTAGTAATAAGAACGTTAGGAGATGATTAGGTCATGAATGCGATTGGTGCCTATCTTAGTCTGTTCTGTGTTGCTGTAACAGAATACCACAGCCTGGGTAATTTATAAAGAAAAGAAGTTTATTTCTCACAGTTCTGGAGGCTGAGAAGTTCAATATCAGGGTGCTGGCATCTTGCGAGGGCTGTCCTGCTGTGTTATCCCATGGCAGAAGGCAGAAGAGCAAAAGCAGGCAAGGGAAAGAAATCAAGAAGGGGCAGAACTTGCTTTTATAATGAACCCACTCTTGTAATAACTAAATCTCAAGCTAATCACACTATCCACTCACGAGGGTAGAGCCCTTGTGAGGGTAAAGCTCTTGCTAGGCCTCATTTTCCAACATTGTTGCACTGGGGATTAAATTTCCAACGTATATTGGAAGAGACATTCAAGTCATAGTAATGTCCTCAACAATGGGCTGAAGGGGGTTTGTTTGCCCCTTTGGAGATACAGCAAATATTATAGACAGTTAACTTAGGTAGAAATATTATGCAGGACTAGTGCCTCAAAAGAGTCTGTGCAGATTACAACTGTGGGTGAAGGCCAGGCCTCAGGACAGAAACAGAATAACTACACCCACACACTTTCTGAGGGATAAACAAGAAGATTGGTATTCTAAGTAGGAATCAGGCACCTGGGTAGGGGACCAGGACTTTGACCCATCCCTTCCAGGCAGGGTCCTTGTTCTCTCCATTCATACTTGCTGCATGACTTGCTTCCTCTTTGGATCAGTATTACCTAAGTGACTTTATTTGTAATCTTATTGGTTGCTCATGGTTTTGTCTCACCTTATACCTGCCTCACGGTTCCATACCCACCTCATTATATTGCTCTATAAAGCTTTGAGAAGTGGGCTCATGGGCAACCCACTTTTCAGGTCCCCTTCTGTCTCTCTTAGACAAAAGCTTTCTTTCCCTCAATAATTATTTCCTGCCCTTAACCTCTGCTGTTCCTTAGAATTCATTCTTTGATTTTGGGGAACATGAACTCAGCATATCAGACATCTACTGAGTTGGGAGTTACAGTATTTCCCATATATTATTTGGATTATTTGGAGGTCTTCTATCATCCTGATATCATTCCTATATCACAAGAAGGTGCTGTTTATGAACCATGAATAAGGCCCTTTCCAGACATTGAACCTCCTGGTGCTTCGTTTCAGACTTCCTAGCTTTTAGAGCTGTTGGAAATGAATTTCTGTTGTATATGAACTCTCCTGTTTGTGGAATTTTTTGGTAGCAGCCTAAGTGGATTAAGATAGAGCTTCAGAGAGCATAGATGCCAGTGTCATTTATCCAGGAGGACCTGAGACTTGCAGGCATTTAGTGACTTGTTCAGAGCTATATTCCTGATTTGTGGCATCTTGGAGTTGAAAACAGGCTAAATGTCATGGGAAAATTGTTTTAAGCCATTGACTGTCTACAAGGTTTTTGTAATTTTCAGGAAATTCCCTGAGGGAGGGGATTTCATGGGGCTGTGAAGACACTTGAGGGAGCAGTGAGCTTAAGGAAGGTTGCTAATCTTTACTCTGGAGTTTCAAAATTTAACATTTTGCCACTGTACATTTCTCCCTTTGCAAATGCTTCCAGGATGGCGGTGATGGAGCATAACACTGATGTGTGGAAGGATTGATGTCAGCCCTTGATCTTATTTTGCCAAGGTAAGAGTGTTTCTTTTCTGATGCTTTCAAAGCCACTGGTCTTAGATCAATGGTATTGAAGCTGTTAGCTCACTGTCATTTGAAAACTCTTTCCTTTTTTTTTTTTTATGTTAGGGCCTGAAATAACTCAATGACTAAGGAATTCCTTTGAAAACAGAAGAAAACAAAAGACACAAAAGCAAATACTTCGTCCTTTCAAATAAATTAGTTCTCAAAACGGGTGGTAAAATGGGCATGGGTCTGGATCTGTGGGACCATTATGAAGCGAGGGAGATGGCATTCACCTTCTTTGGGCTCAGATGAAACTGAGATTGAAATTTCTTCAACAATAGATATCTACCCACTCTGTGGCCTGCACGCCTCCCACTATCCACCATTTGCTGCATACCACTGAAACATTGTCATTCATTTAGTTAATCATCAAATACTCATTGAACAGTATTCCATTATGCACTGAGTTATTCCATTCTCTCATTCCAAGTCGAAGAGAGTCTAAGAGCTGGTAGGCACAAACAACTTGTCTGAGGAAATAAAATCAAAACCATATGGCATCTTCAGTGAATAGAAAATCGCCTCTTTGCAGAAGATGGGAGCTTGTGTTTGTTGCATTGTTTCTGTAATGGGACTGAGAAATCATGCTGAATAATTCATGCTGTTTTACCCAGGCCCCTTGAAAGTACTGGCATATCTCTGAGGGACAGCTGGCTGAGGTGATGGTACAGATTGTTGCCACAGTCTTGAATGTTGCCAAGAGGCCTCTCAAGGTTTTTTTGGGGGGGGATAATACAACATTTGAGAACTCTGGCTGTGAAATTAAGCAGGCCTGGGTTCAAATTCTACCTCTTCCTTTTGACCTGGGCTTGTCATCTGACTTCTCTCAATATCAGTTTCTTCATATGTAAAATGAAGGCAAACTATCTCCTCCTTGATGATTATACAGTAAATGTTATGGAAGCAAAACCTGCAGGGCTTTAGTGAAAGTGCCTGGTCAGAGGGTGGGATGTCCCCTTCCCTGTTTAGTGCTTGGGATTTGGTTGTAGAAATCTGGTAAGTGGAGCTGGAGGGCAGCTCGTACTGGGAGAACTCCATTGTTTTCAGAAGAGGAAGAAGACTGGCATGAGAACAAAGGCAAGAAGAGAAAATAAGGAGGGAGCATGAAGACAAAGGGGCCAGTGAAATGGCAAGGCCTGGTGACGCTGTTGGGGCAGAGGGCATTTTAAAAACTGTGCTGCTCCCTCCCTAAATGATTAAAGTTGCGGGTGCCACTGTGCTGGGCGTACTTTATCACTTTCTGTGTTCTCAGGCAGTTTGTCTTTCCTTGTTCCTGGTCCAGTTTTTGACCACATGGAAAACTCATTAATACTCGTGACAGGTGTTGTGTGTGGTATACAAGTGCCAGGGGGCTGGGTTTTTATGTCTGGGTTGGTGAGGTGAGAGAGATCGGGCTCTTGCTGACACCTGAATATCTTTAGACAAGCCTTTTCTTTTATTGTTTTTTGACTACATAGTTCAGGCGGGTTTCAAACTCACAGCATTCTCCTGCTGTGGTCTCCAAAGTAAAGAGATTACAGGCCCTGCCACGACTGGCTCTCTTTAGACAACCTTTGTTGAATTTTTACTCCAAACCTGGTACTGATTTATGAACATTACATGTATTATTTTCTTCTAGTCCCTGGACAAACACTTACTGAGAAGTCAGTTGAGTCCTCACAACAAATCAATTAAGCATCAGAGCCCCACAATGAGCCCTGTTTGAAGGTTGAGGAAACTGAGCTAGAGTGAATGGCCCGAGGTCACCCAGCTGACATATTTTGAACCAAGGTCATGAGGTAAGATGCATCTTATTTCAAACTCCATTCTTTTAATTGTTACGGTTGATTGCTTCCCAAACTGTGGTTCTGCTTTATGCTATGAGGATTAAAAAATAGTA